>JAHPZR010007808.1:37500-40000 GCA_019787425.1 Platygyra sinensis | reverse complement strand
TTGCTTTATCCTGACATCATATATCTGCGCTGATCCACGAATGCGGTGTCGAATGTGTGCGTGAGAGTTGCGAGATTCTCTGGCGGATTTTTCACAGCGATGGCAGGGAACAAGGCAGGGAAGAAGAACCAGGGCTCTTCTATGTACTTTTATTCTCTGAGATAATGGAAAAGGTGAGGTTTTCAGGGTCAAAAATTTCTTTAATATCGGGCTGTGAATGAATAACATCTGCTCGCGCTTGTTCGGTGCGTGAGCTTTTGCGTTTGTTATGTAAGAAAACTCTTAACTCTGGTATCGTGTTAATTTGAGAGTTTCCCAAACAATTTTTTATCATCTTTTTTTAATTTTATTTTTAATATCAACGCTACCCCCCCTACTATACGAACTTATACCTACAGTACTGACATTGCTTGCAATAACAATACAAGGAATACAGCCTCTACTTACACCATTAACTAAAAAACAAAACTAAACAAACAATTATGTCTACGTTACTTATGACACTAACACTACATTATACAAAAGCCACGAACTACGGTCATCGAAACAACAGCAACAACAACAACAAACAAAGAGTGCTCAAAGAATAACAAGGTCTTGAATCTTCTTTTTGTCTGTCCCGAGCTTGTTCTTTAGAAATGCGAGGCATGAATTGAAACAGAAGGGATCTTCATTTTTTGCCGAAATATAAATGTAATTTCTGGCCGCGAGCAAACAGTAGTTAATGCCTAAACAGGACTGATTTCCGGGATGAAAAGCATAAAGAGTATCACGCTGTTGGAGCCTGATTTGCGTGTTATTTTTACAATTCCACCAGAAGGTAAAATCAGTCCAAAATACTTTACTAAAATCACAATTAACAAAGAGATGCACCAATGTTTGACTTCCACTGCAAAGCCATTCTCTGTTATCTTATCTCTAAAGAGCCTACTTTTTGTGTACAGAATAATGCGGTTAATCTTAAATTGAAAAACGCACAACCTAACATCATAAGTTAGTTTGAAAGGAAGCTCGTAAATATGCGAAATTTCAACCACAGTAAAACCTGCCTTTTCAAGCTTTGCTATGCATTAAGCACGTCTTGTTAAAATAACTCTATACCAGAAAAATGCGGAAGAGTTTTTAGTGAGAAATTGCAATAGAAAATAAATTCCCCTCCAACTTCTCTAAGGGACTCAAGTGGTAGTTATTTCCACATGGCACAATCAGGAACGGATAGTCTTTTCGCCCATGCTGCTTTTAACGATTTGTTAATTAGATCAGAATCAGGCATTCCTACCTCCCCCCCCCCCCCTTCCTTTTTTTCACCAATCATTGTTGTCCTTTTAATCTTTGGGTTCTTCTGACTCCAAATAAACTCCACAATCCGTTTGTTAACTCTTTTTTATGAAATCGTCGGGAATTGGAAGGACGGACGCGACAAAAGTCAATTTAGAGAGTGCTAGTGATTTTAAAATGTTGATTTTCTCATACAGAGTCAAGTCCCTGAAAGACCACATGTTAAGACATTGTTCTAAGGAAAGCAATCTTGATTCTAACTTTTTACTATTAGAAATATTCTGGTCAGTTGTAAAGCATATGCCTAGTGCATTGACATAATCCTTGGGCCAACAAATACCAAAGGGAGTGTCGGTTCTGTTCTTGTTTGAACCTAGCCATAGAGCCTCTGTTTTGGATCTGTTTAGCTCAAGCCCCGAACATAGTCTAAACAAATCAAGCTTTTCGAATAGATTACTAGCCGATGAAGTATCTTCAACCAGACAAGTAGTGTCATCAGCATACTGCAATAGTTTAAATTCTTTTGAGTCAAGCGATAGACCTTTTATTGATTTGTCGCTTCTAATAGCGCTTGCTAGGAGCTCCACGCCAATAACAAAACGGATTCCAGAAAGGGGGCACCCCTGTTTAACTCCACGTTCTAGAGGGAAAAAAGGAGTGGCGAAACCATTGTTAGTAACACAACTTTGTGGATTTGCTTAAAAGGTTTTGATCCATTTTACTAACATATCACCAAAACCGAACGTTTCTAAAGCCTTGAATAATCAAAGGAGACCTATGGCCACACTCGTGCACGTGGATTAAGTAATGTAGAGATGAAACATGTTGGTAAGCTTGCAGTTATTGGTGCATTATTGAAGGCTGTTGAAACAAGCTGTGTTCGTACCATGCAAGGTCGCACTTATCTTATAAAGCATAGGGTTTCTAGTTGGCCTGCTGCACACAACTTACAAAATAGCTAGGGTAGTAGGTCTTCAGCCGAACATGGTGTGGTGAAAGCTAAGGCTTCTTGGGTCACATTGGACACTCCTGCCCAAAAACTCAGAGTACCCTCCCTCTTTGCGTCATTCAAGAATATTTTTCTTTTTGTGCGAACAGATCTTTCTCACTACATTTCACTCAAGGCTGTAGTTAAGGTTTCTTATGAGACAACACTTCTTTTTCAATGCGGAACCACTTGTCTCTCTCTATATATATATATATATATATTGCACGTAAAATA
>JAHPZR010007808.1:27500-32500 GCA_019787425.1 Platygyra sinensis | reverse complement strand
CAACCAATTAAGTCGAAATCTTTATTTGAGTTGATTAATTAAAAAAAACTGAGTTCATTGTAACTCTGCTGAATATGTCTGCTGTATTGGCATGTTTTCAGCTAAGCTTTTAATATGTTCTCAAACATCCATCAACTTCAAACATATTCAGAAACTAGAGATATTTTACGAGTTCGATGTACGTTTTCACACCAAAGCACGGAAGTCCAATTTGTTATGTTTGACTGACTTTACAAAACACGCATCGGTAGCCGCTCTTTTACATCGACAACAGACACTGAACTGATGGGATTTTTACTCAACTAAAACTAAGCAGCATCTACAGACAAACCTATTTTTACTTATTTGGCTTTGAAGAAACGTCAAACGTTGTTTACAATTCGAGTGAAAGTCAAACCTGCAATTTTTGTTTTTTTTCTACTTTTCGATCGCGAAGACTGCCGAAATCCGCGCAAGCGTGTGGCATGGCAAGAGGAGGAAAACTCTGAATTTCTGAAACGCTGCTATAACCAAATATATCCAACTAGCTTTTCGCTGTGTTATGGAAAAGCTGTTAATCTTTTACATATACTACGTGAAATTTAGGATGGAGTAATGGGAAGTTCTTGTAAAAGATCCAGAAGCAGCGAAACACAACTTGCTTAGTGATATAAAGCGGGACATGTATACCTAAATACTTCACTGAAACTGGAGTAAATTATCACGAAATACTTCCAACAAACACAAACGCTTTGAGTTGTGAGCCAAAACCATCAAAGATTTCGGGAATTTTGTAAGCCATTCCCCCTGCGCGACATCCGCGAAAATCCTCGCAACACATGAGTACGTACGTGTGCCGCAGGAGATGGCACAATTTCTTCTAAAAACAGAAAATTGTCCCCTATCATAGGGACAGCCCCAATACTGGAAATGGCGCGCTCTTAAGGACTCCTTTCCCGACTATGGCTCCTGCTCCTATTCATGACACCATGCTACAACTACATCACTGTAATTCCCTTAAAAGTGCCCAAAAACATACAGAATCATACGAGAACATACCAAAATTAATATGACTTTAATGCAACATCTTCACTCATTACTCAGAAATATCGATATTTTTAAGAATATAAGATTATCAATGGTGTAATCCTCAGCCATTCCCTAACTCTACCAACCTATGAACTGTGCAAGACATCCTGTTAAGACTATCTCAACATTCTCAAAGTATTAAACAAACTCACCCGGTAGATATTCACTGTGCGAGATATACACGAAACCGGTTATTTACGGCTGTGCCGAACAAACAAGTTATGGACTGAGCTAACGTCCCTAATGCAGTAAGACGTCCTAGGGAAACATCTGGGGCTATCTTCTCTCTTCTCGCCAGTTCTACTATATCTTCAAAACCACGGTCCCAAAGTAACCCATCAATCACAGATAGTTATAACACTGACGGATTACGTTAAATTTTGCGCCATATTTAAATTTTCAGAGAATAGTGCCAACTACCCAGACCTGTTAAGCCTAAAGCACTCACTAATAATGAGGCACAATACACGGTAGAGCCAGATGAACGTACACAGATCTATCAGTATAGCTTCGCGAAAAACTTAATAAAGACTACAAATTAATCTTGAGCGTAATAAAATTCAACAATTCTACGGATGACTCAATAAAAAAGCTTCTGCAATAGCTCTAGTAAATAAAAAGACAAAAATACTCGAGATTAAAATGCCCACATTCCAAATCGAAATTTCTTATATTCGAGATATATCCATTGTTTAATCATTCAGTTTTACTTTTTTTTTCATAATTATTTGAATATGTAATTGTGCAGCTATACTAGTAGTTCTTAAGCATTGACTATTTTTAAACATATTTCTGTTTTTATTTTCCTTGTTATTCAGATACGAGTGATCGTCGTGGTTCCACTTCCAATGCGTTCATATTTTCACTTCGCAATCAAGAAGGTCTTAGACCATTTAAGAGTATAGTGATGTACCCATCATATGCAGTTTACAGGGTCTCAATTTATGGTCCAACATTTGGTGGAGGGCATGACATCTACATCGCTGACAATGCCAACAGTAACACTAATTCATACACAAACTTTGGCAGCCATTACTCTGCTCCAAGTGGAGTACAAGACAAGCGAAAAATTCTGGCTGGGAGTTACAAATTCACACCTGATGAGGTGGAGGTGTTTTATCTTGGTTGAATCTCAAAATATGGCGATTAAAGATTATTTACCTACTATCAGTATTGTAGTTTATAATCTGTAACATGAACGTTAATTGATAGCAGAGTCCTCAAAAGACTGGTTTGGGAAGTAAATGCAGCTTGGTTATAATTAAAAATAATAGTCTCATCTTTGTTTCAATTTTTAGTTGTTAGTTTGATACTTTGTTTTCTGTGCTTGTCCAAAGTGAGAATCGTAATTATGAATCTACTCTTCTAAGAAAACAGCCAGGAATATATCTGATACTAAGGATCGTCCCGCTGTTTTAAGAGGGTCTCAATAGGCCGGTGGCTTTACAGCTCCCAGTAACGGTCAATTTCTGGAAGTTATCACGACTGACGCCTAACTTATTTTCCTCATGGCTAAAATAAATCGAACAAATCAATAACTATTGTATAAAAAGGTTAAAAATTATCTTCACTGTTTATTACTTTTCACTGTCTTCGTATCGTTTAGGGAAGGGTAAAGGATATTAGGAGAGGAAAAGCTGCCTAATATATTAAGTGACTGGATTTTTCCCAGGCCTATACTATAACTGCTGAAAGCCAAGATAAAAAAGTCTTGACGGACCTTGAGTCTTTTACTTTCGTTTCTCTCTGGTGGATCTGCCAAAATCAGGGAAACCTAAATAGTTTTCCTTTTAGGCAGTTAAGGTTGTTTTGTACTTGTAAGAATTAGGAAATCATAAGTTAATGGTATCCTTATTAATGTAAAACCTTCCAAAACGACTGCATCTTCTTTAACAGATAATCAGGAAACAAATGGTTAGGATGTAAGGCAAAGTAGAAAAAAGCGAAGCACGTACATAAGGATATTATCTCCATATTAGTCCAATCCGTGAATTCTCCTTTCTTCCAGCCCCCTATAGACTCAACGCAAAAGTGGCTGCAATTAAATTATTCTTTTGTTCGTATTTAAATTAGCGTCATTAGCCTACCTCGTTTTTGAGACAAAATTGTAAAGAATTTGTTATCCGGAATGAGGTTAGTGAGACTATTTTGAATACGAACAAATTAATAATTTAGAGGTGGTCATTTTTGAATAGGGTCAACTGGGGCTGAAACCGGGCGAGCGAAGAGAGAGTCCCGGATAACGTGCATGCGCATGCTTAGAACACCGCACATCGTATATAAATTTGTCAAATTTATATACAAACCAAAAAAAAACCTGAGCATGGAAAGGCCTTGGTTCCAGTCTTATTGCTACAGTGTTACGCAGGATTTGTAAGCAGCAGTCTACTTCCCGGTAAAAATCGCGTAAGCCAAGAGATGACAACAGGAGACAAAGGTTAACTATTCATTCTTTTCGTTCCTATATTTACATTATCCCAACTATCCCTACTCAGCAAGGTTGTGTGCTCCCTGTGCAGAAACAATACGAAAAAATTGTTGATAAGAGCACAGACCACGATAAACCATATCTCAATTTTTACGTTGTTATGCTTTTTTACCACAATATGAACGTAATCATTTTATTTATTTATTTATTTTTTGAGAGCGCGAAATGAAAAAGGCATTGCGCGACATATCGACGCGAGCAGTGTGGTGTGGACAGTTATCGACAACGACAAATTAGCCCAGGAAATTGCGAGATAAGCAGCAACTGTGCGCACTGGTGACTTGTTTGTCACACGTATATCGTCTGTACTAAAGGTTGGGACCTAGTAATTTTTGATTGGTTTGTTCTAAGGATGCCCATGCAAGCTATCCTGGACTCTCCTTTCGCCCGCCCGGATTCAAGCCCTAGCTGTTGGAGGCGGTAAGAAATGAAAATTTAGGGACTGGACAATCTACATATCGGCTAGATGGAAAACGCTGAGCCGTAGTCCTGGAGTACTGGGTTGAGGGCTCGGGGTGTATTGTCTCTGTTTACGGGTTCCAGGATTAAAAAACATGGGAAATGGAAAAATGTGGGGTCTGCGTGGAAAACGCGGGGTACCATTTTTTATTAATTTTTTTTATTTTTTTTCTTGTCAGAATATTAATTTTCTTCACTAAATTGAGAAGGCGAAATTTTGTTAGTAAGGCTTCACAATTTTGTGCTAACTTTGCATGTAACCAATTACCAAATAGCTGAAAAATTTTTCTCTAAAATTCCTACTGTGCAGTTCTACCCTCCAAAACTTGATTCATGGGAGAGGGAGCACAATAAGGGTTTGTTTTAATTATAGAACGCCATTCCCTTGGGATAGCATCAAGAACACCCATTAGGGAAAGGTAGTAACAAGGGGAAAAAGAGGAATTCACAATTTTGGCACTTTTAAGAGAAACACCCTCCCTAAAAACCAGGTCACCAACCTTAAGAATTCCTAGGTTATAGAAAACCGACTGAAAAATTGATTTCCCCTCACCTAAAATATACTTGTTGTTCCAAATAATTTGATTCATAATCCCTTCATAAGATGGTGGGTCGTAATTAGTCATGGAAGACCAAGCTTGCAAACATTCTCTGTAGAAGAAAGGAAGAGTTATGAATAGTGTTCGATGATTAAAGTTACATTGAAACAAAAACTTTCCACCCACTTTCTTGAGATGAAAATCCAAAACAACTTCCAGGGACTTTCATAATTTTCAACGTATTTCTTTACACACATGATTCTTTGAGCAGAGAACATAGATTCAAGATCCAGCATTTCCAAACCGCCATCTTCAATATCATTTATTAAAGCCGAGCGCTTGACCTAGTCCTTGCCCTTCCAGATAAACGAATTAAGTTATTTGTTAACCTCTTTAATAAGTTCACTGGACACTGGAATTAAAGATGCCTAGGACATAATTTTGGG
>JAHPZR010007808.1:10000-20000 GCA_019787425.1 Platygyra sinensis | reverse complement strand
CAGTTGTTGTTTAGTGTTGTTAATCGATCATAACGACAAAATTCGTATTATAGAAGAGTTCCGGAGGAAACAAATTGGAAAAAACTGCCCTAAATGATCTCGTTCTGAGCAGTTTGCTTACACACGGACATCTCTGTCGGGGTGTAAAACGAAATAACATCGCCGACCACAAATGAAATCAGCTTCCATTTCTTACTTTTATTTCCGCCTCGAAAAGCAGTGATTTTCGTAAAACAGTAATTTTTTTATTAGTTTTATTAACGCTATCCCATGCGAAACGAACCCCAGAGCTGTATATATTGTACCTGAACGCATTGCACATGTCCCTCTTTTAAGAATTTTGAATTTTGTGTTTATTTATTTATTTATTTTTTTATTATATGAAATCCCCAGTAGCACCCTCGACCATCGCCTACTGTAAGTTTCCGATCAAAATGCCTTAAAAGTCAATATTATTCTATAACGAATATTAACAGGTAATAATCCTGTTATGATAATGGACATGAGGCCGGCAACCTATTGTGAAAGTAACGCGACTTCCAATGAATACCTAACAGTAAACAGACAATAGATCCCTGCCGTTATAAGGCGCACAGACCAAGCACGAGATATTGATTAATTGTGAACCGATCGCGTGCCAGTTTGCATGCTGTTCTATCGCCACTTACTGAACACAAATAAGTGTTCACAGTTAAGCGGGGGTACACGTGAATAGGAGTGAAATTTCAAGTATTATAAAAAGGGAATTGTTAGGATTAAAATAGGTTGGAAACACTACCACACAGCTGACCACCCTAAATGAGAGCCCCAGGTTGGTAATGGACTGTTTGGTATCCGCCTATTAATTACAATTTTCAAAATCCATCAAATCTTCGATATTTAAACCTATCCTTTGAGAAAAAAAAATATCTCTTTCCCAAAACGTTCAAAACTCACCCGAAAATTTACACAAAACCGCCAAACGATGGTTATGGTAATAAGCATAGAGACTTATCGTTGCTTGAAACGTGACCGAGATATTGGCAGAAAGGCCGTGTTAAGGGACGCCCAAACAGCCTTCACGTGTACCCCCGCCTTAAGTCGGCAATTTACATCAAGGGCAAAACTAACGGGCCTTGTAACTTTGTGTATGAAAGAAAACATTTCAACAGGAAAATAAGCTTAAAATTTAATATCCTTTTTACATACTAGAATATAACTCATCTATTGCTGAAAAACGGCAGTGGTTTTTTAGACATATATTTCCAGAGCGCAGAAAACGTGTTTTAATAGGATAATAGCAGGTTTTCGCAGTTTTCCTGTTCTGTCGCGGAAAAGGAAGAAAGAAACAACACAGTGTTGTTAAACTCTGCTCGCCTAAACCGGAATTTTTATCCAATCTTTGCAATAGCATGTCACACACAGTTATCTTTGAAAAAAAGGCACACTGATAATGAAGTCAAACAGTCGAGTAAAAGGGTTTCCTTAAATAACACGAATTGACCTTTTAATGATTCCACACACAATCACACTTGCACAACAAAAGACAAAGCTGGAAGGATTTCAAATTGTTTTCAGTACAGAATACTGATTGCGTAGGGTTAAACTGAACTCCAAACAAACCCTAATTGTTTTCGCTCAGCTCATCAAAACCTGATCCGTCTCTTTGTTAATATAAACATTAAAAAGAAACACCGACGGAACCTGCAGCCGATACTCAAACGAGTCGTGCAGAATACGAAAATAAATCAATGGTAATACGAGTACAATAAAAAGGTCAAAAGTGACTTAAAAATCACATGATCGTCTGAAACCAAAACCAGCCACAGGTAGCCACAGATAGACTGTGTGTGATGGATAAAAAGAGGTCACTGTGCATTCATCAAACGCGCAACTCTAGAAGCAGATCAACAAACATGGAGAGCAAAGGCAATAAGAGTTCCAGCGCTCTCCTCTTCGGCCTCTCAGTCAATTTAATTCTGACGTTGGGTTCCCTTGGTTTCACGTGCTATTCTTTACATCGGTTCGACTCGAGACTAACAACAGTTGAGCAGGATTTCTTGGTTTTAAATCATCCAGATCAGCTTGCCAATCGCGTGATGGTTAAACCATCATCTATGCATTCGCCTCTAAGTGGATCACGAAGGAAGGAAGCTGTCGCTAAGAGAGCTGTTGATAGACCATCCTTGTGCCGCAAATGCAGCAGCTCCTGTTAAAATCAAATCGCCCTCAAAATGTAAGTTTCTTTTCATTGCATGTGGTCATAGAAACCATATTTTAAATGCAGATGAACTGTTCGTATTGGAAATTTTCTTTTTTGGGGGGAAATAAGCTCTCTTACTGGCGCTTTTCCTGTGGAATGGATCAATGGGTTAATTTTCTGGAACTAAAATGAATCCGAAAGTTAATTAATGAGATTAGGAATGCGTGCGCGTGGTTAACATCAGATGCGTTGACTTTTAACACTTTAACTTGCTTTTGTCTTTCTTATTTTCATTTGGAATCTAAGCTAACGGAGTTTGCGCCTTTAAACAATCCATCATTTCCGGATGCCCCGTCCGCTAGACTAGGTGAAACTCGAGCCGAAAAGTGTTTTCAAGAAGCTTTTAGAACGCATGCAATGATCCCATGATTTACTTCAAGATTGGGGCGTCCTGCTGAGCAAAAATTTTACTAAGCTTTTATCAATGCAACTATGTATTAGTACGCATCATCCTGTGTACCTATCCATGTTGCCAATAGCTGCCAAGATTTAAATCACTAACAAGCGTGATGTCACATTGCCTCTAATGGACTTTAAGTGGATAACTGCGTTCCAGAGAACGCAGTCCTAATCAAGTAATCAGGAAAAAATTAGAGTTATTTATTTCAAGTTTGAAAACATCGTTAACGGCATTAAAAACCTTGCAGACATCTCCGTGAAATGTGTACGACCTTTTGCATAAAGAGGAAGCTATAGTTTGGCTCTGTGTTTTGAACCCTTTTCTCTTCGACCAACACCAAGGCAGCTTTCTGCTGAATAAATCAAAGTAGGCAATGTATAGTTTTACTTTGTTGGCGTATATTTCTGTGCTCAAGTTATGTAATATAACCCAACGGAAGTGTTTACATAAGAAGACAGTTTAACTCCCACAGGATTCTTTTCGTACACCAACATTTCCTGTCTCATTATTTCTGAACTAAAATTGATATGTAGCTTTTACCCGAAAGCCAAGGCGATGAAATGCGCATTTGATTTCCGTTAGATATGATTAAATTAAGTTATAATAGCAAAAAGAAACCCTCATGGGAAAGTCAGGGTAAAATATGAAGATTTAAACTTAAAATTCAATATGGTACCGTGAAAAAAGCCAAAGGCAATTTCATTTAATGTTTGCCAACTGTTTGCATCGTTTGCTTTTGTTTCTTTATGTTTTATTTGCTCGTAATTACTTATATTACCTAACTAGCTTTTCGAGTTTTTATTCGATCCTTTTGAGAAGTACGTAACGTGACTTTTTAACTTTATCCTTACCACTGAATTGGCCGACGCGGTTGGATACTGGTAATGCTGTCTACTATTGAACAGCAAGCCATCTGTAATACGCCGGTTTTATCGGTTTCACCCAGCAAGAAGCTGAATTTCCGATGGAAATAATGGGATCATCAGAAATTCGTTGTTATTATATTACTTTTTTTTTATGAAATCGTCGTACCTTATCCTTTCCTTGCCTCTGCTGTTCTGCTTTTCACATTCTTTTGGAAAACAAGAGATAACCCTTGGACGTATAAGTGTTTTTCAAAGATGATTAACTTTAACTTTATTTATCCGCGGTAAAATTCATTAGGTACAACAATTTCCATAGAATGTATAAAAATCCTAAACCCCAAAAAATACTAATCTTATTATTACATTAATTTACAAAAATAAGCTACCTACAGACCTAATTTCCATGAATGCTGTGTATTTAAAAATTTTGATAGAGAAGGCGTTTAAATTGATTTAAGGAACTAGACTCTTTAATATTACAGGGTAAACTGTTCCAAAGAGTTGAGCCGCTGTAACTAAAACTATTTGTCATGTAGTTTGCTCTCGGAAAGGGAGCAACAAGTTTATTTGCCGAATCCCTCAGAGCATAGTTTGATACATTTCGCGTTACAAATTTAGACGTGAGATATTCGGGAACCAGACCGTTTAAAGATTTGAAAACCATTATTTAGTGGATAATCTAATGTAGCAGTCGATTATCAGTGCCAAGGATAATTAAAGGGATCAGCGAAAAAAAACAACAGCAACAACAACAAACTTGAATAACGTTAGCAATACATACAAAAAGAATTCAGGCTGGTTGGAAACGTTGATTAAAACTCCCTTCTTTTTGTTTTAAAGTATCGTAATGAATTATACGTTTGCATCATTTTTCCTCCTGACTCATCGCCCAGAATACCGCGACACATCCGGGAACTTTTTTTGTGTGCCGGCGTTAATTTCGAAAGAAAAGTGCGAATAATAACAAAGAATACGGACAAAAAGTAGCCACCAGCGCGTACGTTCCTCTGTTCCATGGGCATATTAACCTCTCTGGCTTGGTAGTAGCATATGGAAATTGTAGAGAAAAGGATCAATGAATGATTTAGACAAAAAAAAAATGTTTTTAGGGTCTCTTAAAGAATTATCAAGTTTGCTTTGAAAATAGTCTCTTTTGGGAGCTTTCTGGTATGGAAGCTGTTCTTCAGGCGGAATATTCTGACGAACTGATCTGTTAGGTTGACGGGTAGCATATGGCAAAGTTAGTACGAGATGTCAGGAAAGGTCCTGCCAATTTTCGCTGGTTTACGACGCCTACAAGTACTTTCGAAATACAGTTTTCTGAAGTACTCCTCGACCTCAGTCTGCAAATCTGCCTCTCGGAGACCGTTCGGCAAAATGGTTGACTGATTTTGAAAGTCTCACACAAACAATGGAAAACAGCGCTCGCTCAGGCGTAAGACGCGTTCAAGCAGAAATGAAATTTATTTTTATTTTTCCCAGCGTCGTACGAATAGAAAAGTCCGGTGTTGTCTTTTGAGTCCTCGATAAACGTACAGACTACGTAAGCCGATCGAGTAAAAGACTGGGTCTAATTAACTATTTTGACCGGTCAAGTGAAAGACGACAACGATAAAATAGAAGCAAGTGTTTTGCGATCTGCACCAATTTTCTTCACACATCAGACCGTTTGGTTGACAGCCGCCGATTCATTGACGAGAGCAGAGCTTAATCTATGCAATAATTATTACGCGCATCGAAAAACTGGGCACTGCAAGTACATGTCGCATCGCATTCTGGGCGATTTCTCCTATGCGGGTTGATTTTTGCTATTATAACGTAGTCATACCTAACCGACATAAACTGTGAATTTCATTAAAGATCTCTCGCTATTATATTGTTATTGGTGTTTTGAGTACACGTTAATCTTAAGTCGTGAGTTGCAACCATAGAGAACGTTTTTATGACGTGAGTTTTGTTGCATGGTACTTCTTGTTGAGAGAATTTTCTAACTGTAATAAATCAATTCCTGCTCGGTAAACAACACTACTGCGTTATTTTCTGTTGTGCTGGTTATGGGTATACTACTAGTAAGATCGAGTAGTCTGGGTTAACAAATACATTCCGCCCGTCTATTTGGTAATAGATCGCAGAAGACGTCAAAATAAGGTAACAACGAAAAAAGGGACACGAATCGATAGCTGAATGTGTTGATGTTTCAAAAACACTTTGTTTATTGGGCTTGTTGTATTCTTACCTCACAGTTATTTTGATGACTAATTTACCCTCGTTCAAATGCCGACTGAGACTGCTCGAGTATTTTTCTGAGTCATTTTCTAGAATATAAACGGCCTTTTTTTTCTTCTTTTTGCTTCTTGTAGCTGTTCGATGCCTGGACAAGACATTTTTTTGGATCCTATCTTTTGCTAAGTTACGTAAAATATTATCGTCGTCACTTTTTTTCCTCTCTCTTTTTATTGTAAAACACCCTTTTTACAGAACTTTCGCGCTGTGCTCTTGGCAGTTCGTGGCCGAATTGTGGAAGATCAGATTAATCTTCTAGAGTTACTCAAACATCGATCGCCACCACTGAACAAGACTTAAATTTTAATGTACTTTCAGTGATTTCACATTTTGTGTTTTATTTCTTTCAAAGGACCTTTCTTGCTTCTAAAGAATAATGGACCTATATGATAACATAGTTCTAAAATATTTGAAATCAATTTCCTTTGTTAATCAACAGAATTTAACAGAGGAGACAAGTCATCAAAGAATAGTTTGTGTGGAAGGTGATATTTTATGTGTCAGTTAAATCTTCCAGTGCACGAGCCAATTGGGTCATGCACAATTGGAGCCTATCCCTGTTCCCGTACGTCAGATGAGTGAGCTTCTGATAATTTTATCTTGCCGTGTAGGACCTCGAGGACCACCAGGCCCTCCCGGTTCACCTGGAACTACTGGTCCCCAGGGCCTTCCTGGACCAAGTGGTAAAAGAGGGAGGAAGGGAACAGCGGGACCTCCTGGACCCCAGGGAAAACGAGGCAGTAGAGGAATACCAGGACCCCCCGGTCCTGCAGGCCTATCTGGTAAATCAACACAGCGTGAGGCACCTCCTGGTAATGGGCGTCAGTTAGGTAAAGATTATAATTGTGTTGGAGATAAAGCTATAGCTTAGTGTGACTATTAATGACTGTGATCAAATAAATGGGATGTAATAGTATCTCTTTATTTTAATGTATATTTTGTAGGCTCACTACTTATGTTTTAACCAGGAATGTGGTTATTAATTTGCCAGCTTAATTAGGGTTGGTTTAATTAAGGTCGGGTAATAACGTTTAAATAATAATGACACTTTTTATTACATTAATATTTTAGTCCAAATTTGACGGAGAGAATATTAATTATAGTAAAAGGACAGAATTAACGATGGACTGAAAACTGATTATTATCAGATGATGTCAAGGGTAAGGTTGGATCGTTCTTGCAACTACAATCTACAATCTACAATCTACAGTAACGAGCCAGGATATGGATATTTCAGTAATAACCAGTTCTTTTTTATGGACTTTCCGGCTCAATAAACCACTCGATATTGTGACAGTGCACAAAAAAGCTCGTAAATCAAAAGTCGTTAGGCGAGCCCATAACGCAAGCTTTTTTTGTGTTCTCCCAACATTACAAGTGCTTTATTGCGCCGGTAAACCAACCATAAAAAGAGTGGTGTATTGTTGTACTTTCGTGATCAAGTTGCTTAGTCTCAGCAAATCCATCAGGTGACACAACAAATTAATAACGTAGGCTAAAAGAATGAAAGCACAGTTTTAGTACCGCAGAAAAAAATCCGCAGAGCAGTTCACGAACACATTTCGCGCCATATTTTTTTTAGTGAATAAAAGGAAAGGGTTATCGCTAAAAAACTCAACGATAACTTTTCAAAGTTTTGCGAATGGAATGAAGGCTAGTTCTAAAAATGTTTCTTAACTTTCTCTACTTATGTTGAAGATTTTGTCTGCTTCTCTGTAATTTGCTGAAGGAAAAGTTTGCTTGAAAGCTGAATGGAAACCAAATTTATTGCTATTGTATTATGCATGTATGCGTTAAATTTAAATTACGAACGGAAAAAAAAAACGTAGTAGGCATGAGTGAGCTCTGACTGCGCACCCGTCCCCAAGTTTAAAAAAGTGGCGGGAATTTCGCTATTCCAATATCCGTGGTAAGCAGGTATATTTCTTGTATATCCGCGGTATACAAGAAAGAGAGCGATATCCTCGAGTATCTTATTACAATCCGTCGCTTTTTTCAACTATTACAGACCTTTGCAGCTTGCATTTCTGATCCCCAAGTAGGGCGTCAGATGCACATAAAGCTGTAGAAAAGAAAATCAGTCTAAGTTAAAACTACTGATAAGCTTACTAAGAACAGTTGGACGAACAGGGGGACGGTGCCCTGCTCCTACCCCGTAAGTTTTCTTTCATCATTCTTTTTTGGAAAGGCGATTTACTTTAAGGTAATTCCGGTCGAATTATTTTACCATCAAACTTTTTTTTGAAACTTGGCGTAACTAATATTCATGATATGAACGTTAAAAAATGCAATATAAAATGGGGTCACCGTGGTTGTTTGCTCGTCAGCAGGCTCTTAAAATGGAGTATTTTCACTGGTTGCGTGTTGAAAATTCCAATCACTGTCATACAGAGTTAAGTCGTGGTTACTTAGAAGATGCAAACTTTCATCTTGAAGGCAAAGCGTTACTTATGAACGTAAGAAGTATTGCTTCACTTAAGCTGTTTTTGATTGCTTGGTTGCGGGAATATTGCACTTTCTTGGACAGTTCCGTGGTTAGCTTTAAGTCCCCCCCCCCCCCCCCTTGGCCAAAATACATGTACACCCAGATAGGACTATTTTCCTAAAAAATCGTGTTCCAATATCAAACTACTTTTCTTCTTCAAATATGTTCTTTATTAGACTTTTCTTAGCAAACACCTGAAAAAAATCTGGGTCACCGAGAGAAAAAGATAATTTATTTCCCTATCGAGCTAAGTTTGAGGGAAATCATCTACGTTTTGTATGTGCACGCGCTAATGACGCGAAAATCGTGCGCAGTAGGGATGCGCAATGAAATACTAAAAAATACCTTGAGAGGCTAAAACTTTCAGTAGCGGTTAATTCGTCCTCTGCGAAAATTCTTACATGAAAAGAGTGTGTCTAACTTTTTTTTTACGTTGCCATGGCAACCACTTATGGCATGTTGGTTTGGCCAGAAAATCAACTTTTTTGAGATAATTGTGTATTTTTTCAGTTGTCCTTCTCAAATTGAAATCCTTTCCGTCAAACAATAAGTAAGGACATAAAAGGAGCGAAAGCTTGATTTATTGTCCAACCAAAATCCTTACCAAGAGTTTGATGCGATACACTAAAAAAATTATTCCCCTTTAATTTCAGTGGCTAATGGTAGCTATAATATCAAGCAACTGCCACTTTCACTGTGGGGAGTAAACCTACGTACACCGGCAGCATTTTCGTTTGCGGTCTCTTGTGTCATTCTATTAAGAAATTGCTAACTATTTGTATAGGTAATCATTCGGTGTCGAGTTCAATTTGGAATTAATTTGGACGAGTGAGTTTCCTAAAAAGCTGAAATTTCACGAGCCGCTCCGGCGAGTGCAATTTCAGCTTTTTGAAAAACTCACAAGTGCAAAATTAATTTCAAATTGAGCAAGAAAAACCGTATGATTACTTATTAATAATACAAACATGAGAAAAATCACACGGAGTAACTAGTGGAAGATATTTCTTGAAGCGAATATTTTAGCAGTCGGTAATACTTTTTTCAGAGTTTCTAGATTTGTACAAAATATTTGTCATTGCTTTACATGATAGCGGAGTTTCGGCGGCCCGAAGGACCGCCAAGCGGAGCCCCATAACCATATAGGGAAAAAGAAGCCCATGAATTGATTTTCTCCTGGTTATCATGGGCAGCGGTATTGCTCGTGGGCGCGTACGCGCGACGGCGTCGACGACGGTGGAGCCGCGCAACATGGCGGCCATACTCCAAATAATAGGTTGACAGGGACATGCAGCCTTGGTTTAACATGTACTTCTTTGATATTTGACATCCATGTTATGAGCAATTGACCCCTGTCAAAACAATGTATCTGCTGACCAGTATCACGTGACCATATCGCGGTCTCAAGTCTACAACTCACGTGTTTTTTGACGTTGACCGCTGACCAAGTGCTGATTTTCGAGTGAATCACGGGTTCATACCAGGTTAACTTGTTGAAAAACAGGGCATGATATTTCGCAAGCTGGCTAACGCTAGCCCAGGATTAAAATTTATTCGAATTATAACTTTTTCTTCTATGCAATTTTTTTTATTGTTTTTATTTATTTTTTTTTTTTTTGCTGCTCTGTTTTCTGTTTATAAAACTCTTTCAAAACAGAAAATCTCACCGCAAAGTTACAGAACTCAAATCAAAATTCTACATTTTCCTAGGTTAGCTTAATCGGTTT
>JAHPZR010007808.1:0-5000 GCA_019787425.1 Platygyra sinensis | reverse complement strand
TTTCCAATTTAAGCAATTGGAAAGAAGAAGCCTGAAAAAAATCAGGGCTTCAACGGGATTCGAACCCGTGACCTCCGCGATACCGGTGCGATGCTCTACCAACTGAGCTATTAAGCCACACGTTGGGAGCGAGGTCAATTTATTGAGTTCATACTTTTCCCGTGCAGTGAAGTGATGTGAAGAATATATGAAATAATTCATATTTGTACTGCGGTTGTAGATACATATGAAGAGTGATCATCGCAGTAAATTTTCCAATTTAAGCAATTGGAAAGAAGGAGCCTGAAAAAAATCAGGGCTTCAACGGGATTCGAACCCGTGACCTCCGCGATACCGGTGCGATGCTCTACCAACTACTGAGCTATGAAGCCACACGTTGGGAGCGAGGTCAATTTATTGAGTTCATACTTTTCCCGTGCAGTGAAGTGATGTGAAGAATATATGAAATAATTCATATTTGTACTGCGGTTGTAGATACATATGAAGAGTGATCATCGCAGTAAATTTTCCAATTTAAGCAATTGGAAAGAAGAAGCCTGAAAAAAATCAGGGCTTCAACGGGATTCGAACCCGTGACCTCCGCGATACCGGTGCGATGCTCTACCAACTGAGCTATGAAGCCACACGTTGGGATTATATATTCACACGTGAAAAATAACATGTTACCTTCACAGGTGAAAAGATCACCGTTGTTATGGTTCATTAACAAATGAAACCTCTACTGCAATAGTTACATGGTAAATAGGACATTACATAGCCACTTGAAGATACGGAATTTCTCTTTTCATGTTAAAAAAATATTTCACTAGCTAGAGCTGCTCTTCCACGCTCGAAGGAACATTTCATTTATCCGCGCGACCATGTTATATCATCTATATATTCTGAATAAAAGCGTGTTTTAAATTGATATGCTCTGTTTTATATCTTTAAGTGAATCCCTTTATTGTGTCACGCCCATCCAGTGAGATTCAAGTGCAGAATGTTGGTGATTCTGTCAAGCTAAACTGTTCTGCTCGTGGCTCGCCACTACCTAAAGTCAAATGGTTCAAGGATGGACGACGTGTTGTTTCTAGGGCAAAACATGACGGAAAAGATTTAATAACGAGTGAATTTGGCATCCACCAGTTTAAGCCGAGTGACGCTGGAACTTACACGTGTCTATTTTATAATGATAAGAATTGGACAGCGAAAGCCAACACAAGCCTGAGTATGTAGACAATTGTCGATGTTATGCTTTTAGATCATAAAGCCTATTTGCTAGCCATATGTTAATGTTCTAAGCAACACAACACAGAGTGACATAAGGGTATTTATACCGCCATTTATTCATCACCAAAGTCATATCATTATTCGTGATAAAGTTTATACACAACGCGCGTTCTGATTTGTTGAAACAGCTTGCTTTATCAAAGAACAAAGAACGGGTTGATGACGTTAAATTGGCTTTTAAATTTTTGCTTCGGACGTTTGACATATTTGGCCCAAGCTAAACATCCTTTATGACTTAAAAAAAACGCAATGTTAACTAGCAATTTGTCAGTAGTAATTATGGCTCTCGGAGTATATTATCTCCTACAATAGTGAACAAACTACGAAATTAACAAGTTTTGCTAGATTCGGAAAAAAAAGGGGGAAGCGAAATAAACAAACTCTTAACCTATAGAATGCTTCGATAAAGACATATTCCTGGTTATGATATTTGTTATATAAAAGTTTTGCCCATGTATGATCGGAACATCTTTGGATCTTCTTCGGTCGTCTTCAGCAATCTTCTGTAATTTTCAGTCTTCATCGGAAACTGCCCGGAAATTGTCGGGAAATGTTCGGAAACGTTTATCTGGTCTTCTTGAAATCTTGGAAAATCTTCGGAAATCCTTGAAAAATCCCCAGAAAATGAAAACCACGGCTTCTAAATACGACCCAGAAAGACCCAAAAATTCACAAGGATGTGCGAAGATGTTCTGAAGACGATAGGATCCTTTTAGACCGTACAGAAATGCAAAAGTTAGAAAGTCAGCGTGATAAGTTAGTTCCTGCCACTGTACATTCCTGTCATTCCTGTCTGATGCCAGGCAAAGAAACTGCATAGATATGGTCAAAAACATTTGTTTCCTGCTCCGGAAACATAATGAAAGTTAAAAAGTTTTACAAACTCGGAGCTAAAAGTTAAAACTTGTGAGATATTTCGTCCGTTTTTTCAACCGGACTTCATCAGTCAATGATATGAATGTTAAAAGGATGAATTTAAAAAAAAGGGGTTTTAACGCCTCTTGGGGGTTAGAATTGTGTCATAGATAGCTGCTAATTCGTAAAGAACACCAATCAAGAAGTTCATCAGCTATTTAAGAGCATTGTCGCATGGAGGGCCACTCGGTGGACCCAAATAAGACAAAAGTACTATCAAACTTACGAAACCGGCGTTAAACAGAGACAATGGTTACGAATTAGCAGCTATCTATGACACAATTCTAACCCCCAAGAGGCGTTAAAACCCCTTTTTTAAAATTCATCCTTTTAACATTCATATCATTGACTGATGAAGTCCGGTTGAAAAAACGGACGAAATATCTCACAAGTTTTAACTTTTAGCTCCGAGTTTGTAAAACTTTTTAACTTTCATGCATAGATATGGGTGTGTGTTGTAAACCAATTGCCACTTAGAAACCTTTTTCACTACTTTTTCAACTGTTCTGCCAGACACTATTGCATTTTCACACAAGGTAAAAGTATCTCTCTAAAAATGTTTTATGCCTTCCTGGAAGGGGTGGAGGTACACCACCCAAACCCTCTCGGGCGGCTTGTGTTATATAAAAGCGAATAGATTTCACAAGTCGAGGTATTTTAAAGGATAGGAAAAGCTGTAAATAAGTTATTTTAAATGCCCTTTAAAATACTTCGAACAGACGTACCTCGTGGCTTTATCATCTAATTTTTAGGCAAAACGTGAGGATGACAGATATTGTTTTATAATAAATAGGGTAGTTTTGACAGTAAGTCAAAGGAGTATCTTTAATTTAAGGTATATGAAAAGAAAGCATTTTCTGTCAAAACGGTAAGGGTTATACCTTGAAGCGAAGCATCCCTGGAGAGACCATTGAAGTGGACCCCCTCCCCCCCGCCCCCCCCCTGGGTATGCAATGCTAATTTCAGTTTGTACATAACCAAACCCTGTTTTTGATAGTTTCTTGTTGTTTCTGCTCGTTTGGCTAGTTTGCAAAAGTTTTTGTCTGACGGGTACGAGTAGTTCATTTGCATAGTGCAGCGCGTGCACTTTCAAGTCCGAGTCGGTGTTTTCAGATTGTCAAGCAAAATCGTGAAAAAGATTTGTTTCGTCGTCTTTTGTGCTGAGATACTACAACAATTTTCACTAACGTTCGCCAAAAGGCTACCAACATCATGTGTGTTTCTTTCACATAGTGAAACTTTACGCTGCGAAAATAAAATAGACAAGGAGTTTTAACTCAATCGAAATCTTTATTCGAGTTTTGATTACAAGCGTCATCGTAACTTTTCTGATTATTTCTGCTGTTTTCACATATTTTCATCTAAGCTTTTAATATGTTCTCAAACATTAATCAACCTTAAACATTAGAGATATTATATGAGTTCGATATACGTTTCACACCAAAGTGCGAAGTCCAATTTGTCATGTTTTACCAGCTGTGCAAAACACGCATCGGCGGGTGCTCTTACTCATGGACAACAGACAATTTATTGGATTTACACAAACAAAACTAAGCAGCATCTACGGACATAAACCTATTGTCACTTATTGGCCCTAAACGCCGCTATATCCAACTAGTTCTTTTTACTTCTGTGTTATGGAAATGTGAAATTTAGATTGGAGTAATGTGAAGTTGTTGTAAAAGGAGCAGCGGAACTCAACTTGGTCAGAGATAAAAAGCGGGACATACCTAAATTAGGCACCGTCTTCACTCAGACTGGAGCAACTTACGGCGGAAATACTTAATCAAAATTCCAACAGCCATGAGGGCGTTGAGTGATGGGCGAAAAGGATCCAAAAGCATAAACGATTTCGGGAATTTCGGACGCCATTTCCCCTGTGCGACATCCGCGAAAATCGTCGCAGCAATGTGCGCGCGTGTGCCGCAGGCGATGGCGCAATTTGTTGCCCCCGCAGGGTTTTTGGCCCCAGAGGGCCAAAAACCCGAAGAGGCACCTTAGGACTCCCCGCGTAATATACAGGGAGAATGGAGAAGAGAGAATGAAGGTATTCCCGGTAGATTGTATAGGCGCAAAAAATCTCGATTTGATCGCTTGCACGCTCGACGTTTTTCCCGCAAACGCTCATGGGCGGCCAGCAAAGAGACACGCGCACGAGGACACGTGGGATCGGCGTCTTTGCCACGAGCTTTGTCCTTGGTTCAGATCTCAAGTTCAAGCGTCCCTGAAAAGAGTCTGTTTTTGCCGGCCTCCATTACTATTTCAGCGCGATCAAATAAATTCGCTTCGAAATGGCCGAGATTTAGCCTTCGAACGCAGACGTATTTCCGGCTGTCGGTTGTCGGTGGAACCAGTGACAGCCGGAAATACTTCTGCGTTCGCAGGCTAGCCGAGATTATGATCTAAAACAAATTGAAAACGCTTTCAGAGATCCTGAAGATGGATTTTGGGAGAAAAACAGCTCAGAGGGTATCGTAGGAAGTTCTGATGTATACTACAGAAATTCGAGGCCAGTGTGGTTCAGTTGCAACTAAATAGCTAAATACAGTACCCTCCGATCGTAGAATTACCCAAGGATAAAAATAAGGTGACAGGCCTGCGCGACTCCCATTCGCGTGTAATAGCCGCTTAGGAAGTTTTGCCCTTTTTGTATGGTACATTTACCATCGGGGAATCTTTGAATATTTCGCTAAGCAATAATCCTGTGTCTTCAAGAGGACGTTTGGTCAGAGTAGAGCCGTTAGAGGTCATATGTCTGTGTGGCTTCCGCTGTTATCCGCGTGTAATTTGCAGAGTTTGACACCTCTGTTTTTTTT
>JAHPZR010007807.1:0-18011 GCA_019787425.1 Platygyra sinensis | reverse complement strand
TAAGATGAAATAGATCCGGCAATGGCTTATAAGATACTAAGCCCCCTTGACAAGCCTAGGCGCTTTTGGGGCAAACAATAGTCTTCTTCAGGGCCAGTACTTAATAAAAGAAAAATGACGGCTCTAAAATTTGAATATAGGTGATATACAATGGCAGTTAATGTTTAACTAATAAAAGTAACATGAACAGTGATATATAAGGCTACAAATGTGGATAAATGTAATGCTCTGCTAGTTGAAATATAGGCCAATAAATTTTGCCCTTCTCCCGTAGTACCAGCCTTGCAATCAATTTGGTTTTATAACACTTAGAGTGACGTCTGGTACGAGCATTTCTTGATCAAGAGATCCGGCAGTAACAAGCCAAGCAGTTTAATTATTCGTTGCGTGGTCCCCTGCATCCAAACATTGTAAAGTATTTTCGTTGGCACCAAAAGGGAAAGTCAGAGGAAACTGCTGACCAGTGGTGGTCTCATGAATTTCATGCATACAGACCCTAAGTCAGGGGCAGATCTTTTTTATACGGGACATCTACAGCTGAGGACTGTGCTTGTAGCGCGTTAAACATTGCGCCATCGCGCGACCATGCTTAGCCGTTGACCAACTTTCTCGTCCCGGCCTCCCACCGCCTATAAGGCCTGAACCTAAGCTAGCGAAAAGAAAGTCCAGGATAACTTGTGTACCAGGAGCTTGCTCAGAACAAACCAATCAAAAGTTACTAGGTCCCAACCTTCAGCAGACAATACGCGTGTCAAATAAGTCGCGCGTGCGCGAAAAACTTTATTTTTATTACTGATTGCTGCTAATTTCGCAATTTGATTTGCTAATTTGCCGTTGTCGATAAGAGTCCATACCACGCTGCTCGCGTCAATATACGTGTCACGCAACACCTTTTTCAGCTGGCACTCTGAAAGGAAACCTAACATTTCCTTTGGCATTGATATCGTGGTAAAAAACATAAAAACGTAAAAATCGAAATGTGATCTGTATCTCTGATCGACGAGTGCGCGTCATTACCCTTCAGTCCCAAATATCATTTTCGTATTGTTTCTGCATGTTGAGCTAGTTTGCGAAATACAGCGCGTGCACTTTCAAGTCCGAGTCGTTGTTTTCAATTGTCAGCAAATCTTGACAAAGACTTCTTTCGTTATCTTTGACATTGTGGTAAGAAACAAATCGAACGTGATTTAGCGTGGCACTTGTCAAATTCTAGTGACTTGAGATTAATTGACACGTTTTTAACCAATCTGAATGCAGAATTCGTTATTTGTATATTATTATTCAGAAAACCGCGAAGGTGAAGCGAATACTAGGGAATATCGTGACAAAAACCTCGGCAAACTTCGCTGACGCTGAGGTATCCTGACTCGGTGAAATTCAGTTTAAACTTTCGCTACTTTTTTTTTTTTTTCACTTTTATTCGGCTTAGGTGATTTCCGCCTACGATACGCTAGGCCGGGCCTTGAACTCTCCTCTCTTCCCGCCCCCTATAGGCAGGGCAGGTGAAAAGAGAGTCCAGGAGATCAGTCTAGGGTCAGTCTAGGATAACTTGCATGCGCATACTGTCAGAACGCCGTCATTTTTTTCCCCAAATCGGCGGAAAACCATATGTGGAAGTACTTTCTAGATTCGGCTTGTGGCGCGGTTTTCTGAATAATAATATACAAATAACGAATTCTGCATTCAGATTGGTTAAAAACGTGTCAATTAATCTCAAGTCACTAGAATTTGACAAGTGCCACGCTAAATCACGTTCGATTTGTTTCTTACCACAATGTCAAAGATAACGAAAGAAGTCTTTGTCAAGATTTGCTGACAATTGAAAACAACGACTCGGACTTGAAAGTGCACGCGCTGTATTTCGCAAACTAGCTCAACATGCAGAAACAATACGAAAATGATATTTGGGACTGAAGGGTAATGACGCGCACTCGTCGATCAGAGATACAGATCACATTTCGATTTTTACGTTTTTATGTTTTTTACCACGATATCAATGCCAAAGGAAATGTTAGGTTTCCTTTCAGAGTGCCAGCTGAAAAAGGTGTTGCGTGACACGTATATTGACGCGAGCAGCGTGGTATGGACTCTTATCGACAACGGCAAATTAGCAAATCAAATTGCGAAATTAGCAGCAATCAGTAATAAAAATAAAGTTTTTCGCGCACGCGCGACTTATTTGACACGCGTATTGTCTGCTGAAGGTTGGGACCTAGTAACTTTTGATTGGTTTGTTCTGAGCAAGCTCCTGGTACACAAGTTATCCTGGACTTTCTTTTCGCTAGCTTAGGTTCAGGCCTTATAGGCGGTGGGAGGCCGGGACGAGAAAGTTGGTCAACGGCTAAGCATGGTCGCGCGATGGCGCAATGTTTAACGCGCTACAAGGCACAGTCCTCAGCTGTAGATGTCCCGTATAAAAAAGATCTGCCCCTGACTTAGGGTCTGTATGCATGAAATTCATGAGACCACCACTGGTCAGCAGTTTCCTCTGACTTTCCCTTTTGGTGCCAACGAAAATACTTTACAATGTTTGGATGCAGGGGACCACGCAACGAATAATTAAACTGCTTGGCTTGTTACTGCCGGATCTCTTGATCAAGAAATGCTCGTACCAGACGTCACTCTAAGTGTTATAAAACCAAATTGATTGCAAGGCTGGTACTACGGGAGAAGGGCAAAATTTATTGGCCTATATTTCAACTAGCAGAGCATTACATTTATCCACATTTGTAGCCTTATATATCACTGTTCATGTTACTTTTATTAGTTAAACATTAACTGCCATTGTATATCACCTATATTCAAATTTTAGAGCCGTCATTTTTCTTTTATTAAGTACTGGCCCTGAAGAAGACTATTGTTTGCCCCAAAAGCGCCTAGGCTTGTCAAGGGGGCTTAGTATCTTATAAAGCCATTGCCGGATCTATTTCATCTTAAAGGGGCATTGTCACGGTATTTGGCAACTTTATAAAAAGCTAGAAGGTGCCTTCGCATCAACTGAATTCCAAAACTAATGATGTCGTTTTGTTATCAAAGACTATTTGAAGGTACGGAAACTGTTTTCTGTCGCCTGTCGCTACGGATGGCATAGATGGAAATGGATTGAAATTTGAAAAAATTGGCCAATGTTTTCAAGTTTTGATGCTACGTGTTCCAAAAATCCTCAAGAAATTTGTTATGGTCAGCTCTCTCTGATAAAATTCGTTTGATACCTTCGTCGTAGCTTTACAGAAGCTTTTTATTTATGATTAAAGCCTTAAAGTAATGATTTTAGCACAGAATTGGCCTAAAACAGAAAAATCATCGTGACAATGCCCCTTTAAAATGAGCTGAAGTTTCCCATTAAAAATGACTACTTGCTATAATTCTCTTACCGGCAAATTCCCAAAAATGTCCGATACATTCTGCTAACTATACACTCTTTTTTTATATATGAATGTTGTTTTTCCGGCCCAGGCTGAATATTCTTATTTTCTGCCGATTTTGGGCTGAAAATATTCTTGTATTATTCTTATTATTCTTAAATTATGGCTTATGACATTTGACATTTTAATGCTTTTTTGCGGTTTAGTTTATGTCTTTTGTGCTGAATACTGTACATATGTATTACATGTACCGTTCATCAAACTGTCATTAGCGTTGAACATTTTGCTAAAGCTAGTGTAGGTTTCTTCGTTTTGCTGGCTAGTTTCGCCGTTCAGATAAACATGGGAATAATTTTATATGGTTAAGTTAAAAACATAAAATTGCATTGTATTTACAGATGTTTCAACGCACAAAGTTATATCTATCCTTTCCAAAATCTCAGCCTCGGCTTTATTCTTAAAATATTCTTAAAATTTCGCACATTTCAGTCTCGATATTCTTATGAAATATATTCTTATAGAAAAAAAGAGTGTATTGAGAATGCAACCCATTATAGTCAATCAAGTTGTGAAAAGGCGACCCCATCAAGCCGCACATCCACATATTAGCCTATTATTAGGAAGTAAACTCCTCCCAAAGATAGAGGCGTGGAAAGACCTAATCATAGTTTTTGTAATAATAAAGTTTTTTTTATGGTTTCTCACGATGTAGTCACTTAAGATGTAGATCGCAACGTTTCGACTTCGACTGATTACACGGCACTACATCACGAATGTCGGCTGTGATTGACGCATTTCGATCCTCCCACTGTTTCATTGCTATAAATAAATAAAAATAATAACCTTTATTTACCCTCGACAGTGCTTATAGCACACAAGTGCTAGTGGGGCCGATCAAACAACTAAAACAAATATTTCAAATTGAACATAACATTGTTAAGAATCCCAACTGGCCGGAGGCAAACCAGTTGACTATTTACAAGCATGGAACCAGAGAATTAACTCTGAAGTGTAAATTATAGTGCTACTTAAACCCATGAATAACCCACTGGGCGTTAGCCCTAGTAAAGGGAAACAGGGAACCACACGAGGCAAAGAAAAAATCTTTTGACCTCGGTGGGAATCGAACCCACGACCTCCGGAATAGATCTACCGTTACTCTGCCGACTGAGCTACAAGGTCGCACAGAGAAAGTCGGGGACGATTTTAGATGGTGAATCGCGGCGAAGAGAAAGTAAGGGTACATATGAATGTTGTGCCGCGTAGCACTGGGAACACAAATAGTGGAACCAGAGAATTAACTCTGAAGTGTAAATTATAGTGCTACTTAAACCCATGAATAACCCACTGGGCGTTAGCCCTAGTAAAGGGAAACAGGGAACCACACGAGGCAAAGAAAAAATCTTTTGACCTCGGTGGGAATCGAACCCACGGCCTCCGGAATAGATCTACCGTTACTCTGCCGACTGAGCTACAAGGTCGCACAGAGAAAGTCGGGGACGATTTTAGATGGTGAATCGCGGCGAAGAGAAAGTAAGGGTACATATGAATGTTGTGCCGCGTAGCACTGGGAACACAAATAGTGGAACCAGAGAATTAACTCTGAAGTGTAAATTATAGTGCTACTTAAACCCATGAATAACCCACTGGGCGTTAGCCCTAGTAAAGGGAAACAGGGAACCACACGAGGCAAAGAAAAAATCTTTTGACCTCGGTGGGAATCGAACCCACGACCTCCGGAATAGATCTACCGTTACTCTGCCGACTGAGCTACAAGGTCGCACAGAGAAAGTCGGGGACGACGTGCCCGACTTTCTCTGTGCGACCTTGTAGCTCAGTCGGCAGAGTAACGGTACATCTATTCCGGAGGTCGTGGTTCGATTCCCACCGAGGTCAAAAGATTTTTTCTTTGCCTCGTGTGGTTCCCTGTTTCCCTTTACTAGGGCTAACGCCCAGTGGGTTATTCATGGGTTTAAGTAGCACTATAATTTACACTTCAGAGTTAATTCTCTGGTTCCACTATTTGTGTTCCCAGTGCTACGCGGCACAACATTCATATTTACAAGCATGGCCGAGGATATGAACTCTGGGCTACCGAGAAACAAATCCAGGTAGTGGTCAGAGCGGGACTCGAACCCGGGACCGCTGGATTGCGAGTCCGACACGTTGACCACTCGACCACGACAAGACACTTTCATTTTGTCTGTAAGGTCACTAAGTCCACACACTAAATAAGTTCATGGTTTCTTTTCACCAACTTTCCCCTCATCGAATCTATCGACTTAGATATAGTAATACTTGGGCTGTTTTTCACCTTGTCATAAATAACCTTACCAAAACGTTAAATGAGAAATTTGTTCCCTTCTACTGAATGTCATGGAGAATGAGAAATTTCTTTTTAGCAATAACTTCACCGCCAATTTCTCTGAGAGGGCTGTTCGCAAGAACAACTGTTTGTATCAGTTTTAAACTGCATTCATTTCCATGATGAAAAGAACAGTGCACGTTAGCTTAATCATATGAATTTTATGTTCTCATGGCCAGAACTATGTCTCATTATTGTCTTGATGTTGTCCTTAAGTACCACTCGAACATAAAATTCGTATCTCCTCGCGACAGCGTGTGATATCCTTTACATATTACATGACACACAATAACTATAAATTATTTTACCTCACTACAAATGCACTTCAATCTTTTATTGTACAAGTGTATACTTCCAATATTTCATTACACAAGTGTACATTTCACGAGAAAAACTCGGTGAATTTAAGTGAAGAGGACATTTTAAGCGCATCTTCGTTTTAGTTTTGTTAAGGTTTTCCGAAAACCTTAATAAAACATAAAACATAAACCGAAGATGCCGTTTGATTGTTTTTTTTGGTTGTTTTCTGTTATTGTTTCTCTCTTTTTTTGTTTTGGTTGTTTGTTTGTTATTTTGCTGAAAAGAGAGACAATGGCCAGGGCGATGGAGAGTCGACGTCACTCAGAGAATAGAGCACTTTATTTCGATATATTCAAATTCAGCTTGATAGTGAGGATCAGAGGACACAAACAAAAGAAATTGAATAGATGGTCATTTAGTTCCTTTGATTGTTTACTCTTGGCCTCGCTGCCAAGTTGAGTGTTAATACAGTCAACTCTCTCGTAAGCGGACACCCTCGGGAATTGAAAAACGTGTCCGTTAGTAGAGCTGTCCGCTTACGAGAATTATTCCCGTAAGCGGACACCAAAGAAAAATAGGGTGGATGTCCGCTTACGGGAGAGTTAATTAGCGGGTGTTAATTGTGTTTTATTGCGTAGACAAAAATAGCAACGAACGGACAGCTTGCTTTGCCTCGGACAAATTGAAATTTGTAAAAAGCGATCCCCGCTGTTCTGTTGCTCTGTTAAAGGTCATATTTTTGTTGATTTATTGCAAATTAAAGACAAATTTCATTGCCAAGAGTCAATTACGTACATGGTGTGTCCGCTTACGAGAGAGCGTAAACAAAAGAAAAATCCAATTTTCATTTTCAAAAGTGTCCGCGTCCGCATACGAGAGAGTGTCCGTTTACGGGAATGTGTAAATAGAAAGTTTGACTGAGAGGTAAAAACGGGGATTTAAAAAGCCGTCCGTAAGTAGAGCTGTCCGCTTACGAGAGTGTCCGTTAGCGGAGAGTTGACTGTATATCGAAATTGGTCTATTGGGAGTCAACGCGGCGGGGGCAGGGGCCGGGCGGGAATACAAAGGCAAGGTGGAAGTCAACGGTGGGATTTCCAGGGAGCGAGAAGCGCCGATTGAGGAGAATTCTTTTTCTCCATTTCACCCGGGGTGAAATAGAGAAAACGAATGCTCCTTAAGCGTCAGTGGCGGATCCAGACCTTGAGCTAAGATGGGGGGGGAGGAGGGGTGGGGGGGGGGGGGGGGGAAGGGGGTTTGTTTTCCTTGCCCTGCCGGTTTTTCTTTCTTTTGTGATTACTTCTTTATATTTAGCAAAACTAGATCATTAGTTTTGGAATTCAATTGATGCGAAGGCCACCTTCTAGCTTGTGAAAAATTTGCCAAATAGCGTGACAATGCCCCTTTAACATCGTGAGTTTTAAAATTAAAACGAGAATGGAGACAAAATCTTGTGGTACTGCTCGGCCGAAATGAACTCGGAAAACGGTTTTCGTTTTTTTACAGAAGATTAATAGAAAAAACCCAAGAAATCCAGTGATATGTACAAAGTACAAATCTATCAACTCAGGCGCACACAATAACTTAAGTAAGGAAGAATCACAACGTATCAAATGATGAGGAAAATAAAAATTATAAAAAAAACGGAGTGGCCGAGTGAAGGAAGTTCTCAGCATATGCTGAGAACAGAATCTGGAAGACCTGAAAACGATAAATGAAGAAAACAGTTAATGCTGATCATTTCTATCGATCAATTGATTCAAGCTAAGTCTGAGTTCTTTCAAAATAACAATGTCGGAAATGACTCATTCTGGTGGTATAAACCTCCACGATAGCTGTTGATTCTGATTGGTTAAATCAAACCAAAATGTTTCCTGGATAGTTTTGCGTGTGTTGTACAATTTTTTTTTTAATAACTGAGAAGTATTGCAAAAAGAACTTCATCTTAGCTCTTACCTTGGTCCTGCAGAAAGCTCGAGGACATCGCATGTCAAATGGATTTACCTTCTCATTGCTTTCCTAAATACAACAAAGAGAAAAAACATAATATCATGAGGATTTTTGGAACACGTAGCATCAAAACTTGAAAACATTGGCCAATTTTTTCAAATTTCAATCCATTTCCATCTATGCCATCCGTAGCGACAGGCGACAGAAAACAGTTTCCGTACCTTCAAATAGTCTTTGATAACAAAACGACATCATTAGTTTTGGAATTCAGTTGATGCGAAGGCACCTTCTAGCTTTTTATAAAGTTGCCAAATACCGTGACAATGCCCCTTTAAGATGAAATAGATCCGGCAATGGCTTTATAAGATACTAAGCCCCCTTGACAAGCCTAGGCGCTTTTGGGGCAAACAATAGTCTTCTTCAGGGCCAGTACTTAATAAAAGAAAAATGACGGCTCTAAAATTTGAATATAGGTGATATACAATGGCAGTTAATGTTTAACTAATAAAAGTAACATGAACAGTGATATATAAGGCTACAAATGTGGATAAATGTAATGCTCTGCTAGTTGAAATATAGGCCAATAAATTTTGCCCTTCTCCCGTAGTACCAGCCTTGCAATCAATTTGGTTTTATAACACTTAGAGTGACGTCTGGTACGAGCATTTCTTGATCAAGAGATCCGGCAGTAACAAGCCAAGCAGTTTAATTATTCGTTGCGTGGTCCCCTGCATCCAAACATTGTAAAGTATTTTCGTTGGCACCAAAAGGGAAAGTCAGAGGAAACTGCTGACCAGTGGTGGTCTCATGAATTTCATGCATACAGACCCTAAGTCAGGGGCAGATCTTTTTTATACGGGACATCTACAGCTGAGGACTGTGCCTTGTAGCGCGTTAAACATTGCGCCATCGCGCGACCATGCTTAGCCGTTGACCAACTTTCTCGTCCCGGCCTCCCACCGCCTATAAGGCCTGAACCTAAGCTAGCGAAAAGAAAGTCCAGGATAACTTGTGTACCAGGAGCTTGCTCAGAACAAACCAATCAAAAGTTACTAGGTCCCAACCTTCAGCAGACAATACGCGTGTCAAATAAGTCGCGCGTGCGCGAAAAACTTTATTTTTATTACTGATTGCTGCTAATTTCGCAATTTGATTTGCTAATTTGCCGTTGTCGATAAGAGTCCATACCACGCTGCTCGCGTCAATATACGTGTCACGCAACACCTTTTTCAGCTGGCACTCTGAAAGGAAACCTAACATTTCCTTTGGCATTGATATCGTGGTAAAAAACATAAAAACGTAAAAATCGAAATGTGATCTGTATCTCTGATCGACGAGTGCGCGTCATTACCCTTCAGTCCCAAATATCATTTTCGTATTGTTTCTGCATGTTGAGCTAGTTTGCGAAATACAGCGCGTGCACTTTCAAGTCCGAGTCGTTGTTTTCAATTGTCAGCAAATCTTGACAAAGACTTCTTTCGTTATCTTTGACATTGTGGTAAGAAACAAATCGAACGTGATTTAGCGTGGCACTTGTCAAATTCTAGTGACTTGAGATTAATTGACACGTTTTTAACCAATCTGAATGCAGAATTCGTTATTTGTATATTATTATTCAGAAAACCGCGCCACAAGCCGAATCTAGAAAGTACTTCCACATATGGTTTTCCGCCGATTTGGGGAAAAAAATGACGGCGTTCTGACAGTATGCGCATGCAAGTTATCCTAGACTGACCCTAGACTGATCTCCTGGACTCTCTTTTCACCTGCCCTGCCTATAGGGGGCGGGAAGAGAGGAGAGTTCAAGGCCCGGCCTAGCGTATCGTAGGCGGAAATCACCTAAGCCGAATAAAAGTGAAAAAAAAAAAAAAGTAGCGAAAGTTTAAACTGAATTTCACCGAGTCAGGATACCTCAGCGTCAGCGAAGTTTGCCGAGGTTTTTGTCACGATATTCCCTAGTATTCGCTTCACCTTCGCGGTCATGATGACTAGCTGCTAATATATAAACAAGCATAAATCTCGACCGCTTTATTTACATTCTTAATTGTCCTTTGAAAAGTCGCTGACAAATTATTAGCAGCCCCACGAGAATTACGCGCGAGTCCAAGACCCTAATTGATGTTATTTGCAGCAACGTACCTCATAACATCATTTCGGTGAAAGTAATCCCAGCTCTCTTGAGCGATCATGAACTCATTAAGCTGAACAATGTTAAGTTCAATCCGCGAATCACTACTTGCCGAAATTTTGCTAATTATAACCCTATGCGAATCTTGAAGACGTTTACTCATCTATCAGCGTAAATGAGGCATGGGCCTCTTTACGAGACACTCTCCAACGGTGTATCGACAAGCATGCTCCCCTTATTTCGAAAAAGGTCAAAGGCCGACTATGTCCTTGGTTGACTCCGGATGTCAAAAAGGAGATGAATCTCAGGGATGGTTTGCTCAGGAAAGCCCGCCGAACTAGTCAGAAAATCGATTGGTCTTCTTACAAACGCCAAAACAACAGAGTATCTAGCCTTGTTAAGAAATGTAAAAGAAGATATAATCGAGATCTCCTTAAAGATTTTGCTGACTCTCCAGCTAAATTTTGGGCAGCCATCAAGAAACTCTATCCTACCAAGTTACCTTCTGAACAAGGTTCGGCGTTTGTGACAAATGGATCAAAGTCAACTGACAAAAGCTTCATTGCAAACAGCTTTTGCGAATATTTTAGTACCGTTGCCAGAAATCTGAAAAGCAAATCAATTTTGCTTCGTGACTTTGTCTAGAGCAAACCTTCTGAAGATAATCTTCCCAATCAAGTTGCGGAAAGTCAGTTTACTTTTAAAGCTGTGAAACAGTCAGCTAAAAAATCTTAAGCGGAAAAAAGCGTCTGGACTGGATAATTTCCCCCGGGATTGCTCAAAGATGCTGCTCTTGTTTTAACTAAGCCTTTGACATTTATCATCAATTTATCTCTTGAAACTGGAGTTGTGCCTAGTGAGTGGAAAGTGCCTAAGGTGATCCCCCTCTACAAATGTGGGTCTCTGGGTGAGATTGACAACTATACTGACCTATCTCAATTCTCTCTACTTTGTCAAAGATCTTGAAGAAAATAGTCTACAAGCAGCTGATGGCTCATCTAGAGCGTCATGGTCTATTTTTTGAGTACCAATTTGGTTTGATTTTGTCCGAACCGTTCAACGGAACTAGCTGCTACTTCACTGATCTTATTAGAAAGGAGGCTGACAATTGTATGGCAACAGGAGCAGTCTTCACTGACTTATCAAAGGCATTCGACACCATCAGTCATTCCGTTCTATTATGTAAACTGACCCGTTATTGAGTATGTGATATGGAACTACAATGGTTTACTGATTATTTATTATAATAATAAATAATAATAAAATTATTGCTTATAGCGCGCAAATTAACATTCGAATATGATCAAATGCGCGTTACATTATATACATCATATTTCTTCGCAAGCAGATCGTTCAATTAAATAGCGTCCTTTCTGAACCAAATCCAGTGTTACTGGATTTGGTTCAGAAGAGCTATTTAATTGAACGATCTGCTTGCGAAGAAATATGATGTATATAATGTAACGCGCATTGATCATATTCGAATGTTAATTTGCGCGCTATAAGCAATAATTTTATTATTATTTATTATTATAATAAATAATCAGTAAACCATTGTAGTTCCATATCACATACGCAATAACGGGTCAGTTTACATAATAGAACGGAATGACTGATGGTATCGAATGCCTTTGATAAGTCAGTGAAGATTGCTCCTGTTGCCTTTATACCATTGTCAACCTCCTTTCTAATAAGATCAGTGAAGTGGCAGCTAGTTCCGTTGAACGGTTCGGACGGAATTAAACCAAATTGGTACTCAAAAATTAGACCATGACGCTCTACATGAGCCATCAGCTGCTTGTAGACTATTTTCTCCAAGATCTTTGACGAAGTAGAGAGAATTGAGATAGGTCTATAGTTGCCAATCTCACCCAGAGACCTAGCCTCCCACGCAGACGTTCTTAGTCTTGTCACGCGTTCCTCCCTAAGAACGTCTGCGTAGGAGGCTACCAGAGACCCAGATTTGTAGAGGGGGATCACCTTAGCCACTTTCCACTCACAAGGCACAACTTCAGTTTCAAGAGATAAATTGATGATAAATGTCAAGGGCTTAGTTAAAACAAGAGCATCATCTTTGAGCAATCCCAGGGGAAATTATCCAGTCCAGACGCTTTTTTCCGCTTAAGATTTTTTAGCTAACTCTTTCACAGCTTTAAAAGTAAACTGACTTTCCGCAACTTGATGGGAAGATTCTCTTCAGAAGGTTTGCTCCAGACAAAGCCACGAAGAAAAATTGATTTGCTTTTCTGGCAACGGTATCAAAATATTCGCAAAAGCTGTTTGCAATTAAGACGGAATCCGCCAGACGTTGGAGTAACAAGTAGACAAAAATCTTGTACCAAGATTATTTACATTGTATCGCAAACTTCTGTAGGGCTCTTTTAATTCATTTCTAGCAACACCAAATGTCGAAAACGAATGTTGAACTTCGTATGAAACGCTTAAAAGTTTGGTGAAATGAAACTGATGATGGAATTTCCAGGTTTGCCTGTGTTTCCACAAAATCACTGAACTCTGAAATTTATTTTCTCTCGTTCCCGTGGGAAATTATTTTTCGGTGTTATTTCAGGCAATTATTTATGTATTTAGCTTTAAAAAAGTGTAAAAATGACTGTAAAATATTTAAAATTACTCTGGTACAGATTTTTGTCCACTAAAACCTGAAATTGCTCCATCTTCTATCGGATTTCGTCTTAAGCTTTTGTCAGTTGACTTTGATCCATTTATCACAAACGCCGAACCTTGTTCAGAAGGTAACTTGGTAGGATAGAGTTTCTTGACGGCTGCCCAAAATTTAGCTGGAGAGTCAGCAAAATCTTTAAGGAGATCTCGATTATATCTGCTTTTACATTTCTTAACAAGGCCAGATACTCTGTTGCGTTGGCGTTTGTAAGAAGACCAATCGATTTCCTGACTAGTTCGGCGGGCTTTCCTGAGCAAACCATCCCTGAAGATTCATCTTCCCTTTGACATCCGGAGTCAACCAAGGACATAGTCGGTCTATGACCTTTTTCGAAATAAGGGGAGCATCCTTGTCGATACACCGTTGGAGAGTATCTCGTAAAGAGGCCCATGCCTCATTTACGCTGATAGATGAGTAAACATCTTCAAGATTCGCATAGGGTTATAATTAGCAAAATTTCGGCAAGTAGTGATTCGCGGATTTAACTTAACATTGTTCAGCTTAATGAGTTCATGATCGCTCAAGCCAGCTGGGATTACTTTCACCGAAATGATGTTATGAGGTACGTTGCTGCAAATAACATCAATTAGGGTCTTGGACTCGCGCGTAATTCTCGTGGGGCTGCTAATAATTTGTCAGCGACTTTTCAAAGGACACTTAAGAAAGTAGATAAAGCGGTCGAGATTTATGCTTGTTTATATATTAGCAGCTAGTCATCATGACCGCGAAGGTGAAGCGAATACTAGGGAATATCGTGACAAAAACCTAGGCAAACTTCGCTGACGCCGAGGTATCCTGACTCCGGGAAACTCAGTTTAAACTTTCGCTACTTTTTTTTACTTTTATTCGGCTTAAGTGATTTCCGCCTACGATACGCTAGGCCGGGCCTTGAACTCTCCTCTCTTCCCGCCCCCTATAGGCAGGGCAGGTGAAAAGAGAGTCCAGGAGATCAGTCTAGGGTCAGTCTAGGATAACTTGCATGAGCATACTGTCAGAACGCCGTCATTTTTTCCCCAAATCGGGGGAAAACGACGGGGAACACCATATTTGGAAGTACTTTCTAGATTCGGCTTGTGGCGCGGTTTTCTGAATAATAATAATATACAAATAACGAATTCTGCATTCAGATTGGTTAAAAACGTGTCAATTAATCTCAAGTCACTAGAATTTGACAAGTGCCACGCTAAATCACGTTCGATTTATTTCTTACCACAATGTCAAAGATAACGAAAGAAGTCTTTGTCAAGATTTGCTGACAATTGAAAACAACGACTCGGACTTGAAAGTGCACGCGCTGTATTTCGCAAACTCGCTCAACATGCGGAAACAATACGAAAATGATATTTGGGACTGAAGGGTAATGACGCGTACTCGTTGTCGATCAGAGATACAGATCACATTTCGATTTTTACGTTTTTATGTTTTTTACCACAATATCAATGCCAAAGGAAATGTTAGGTTTCCTTTCAGAGTGCCAGCTGAAAAAGGTGTTGCGTGACACGTATATTCTTTGTTTTCACGTGACGTCATCATTTTCCAAAATTACAAATTAGCAATCCTACTGGCGATTTAGTGTCATCAGACATAAGACCTTATCAAAACTTGGCGTTTTACGACGTTTAAGCTCGATAAGTTTCCTCATTTTCTCACAGAGGACATTTGAATTTTCAAGTTCATGCGTTGCGTGACATTAAATGGCGGTCCGAGAAGGATCACGCGTAGGTCAAAAGAGCAGTTATCGCTAACATTTTTGGTAACTGAACAGTTCTTGCACTAGAAGAAGTATTACTATCAATGTCTCAGAACTCTAGAGTAATAATTTTTCGTTTCAGTGGCAAAACTGAATGACAGATGTTTCTGTTGGTTTCCGGCCGCCATGTTGGTGCCCCTCGGAAGGGCACCAACATGGCGTCTCCATACAAAGCTCTATAAATTTAGGTGAAACTGATTACCGAATAACGCGGCAATGAAAAACTGCACAGACCTAAACCTCGGCGATGTGTTTTGTCTATCAATTATCTATCATATACCTGATTCTTGACTTAATTTATTGAATGGTTACGATTTTTATTTTCGATGCAAACCACCAATTGACGCGAGCAGCGTGGTATGAACTCTTATCGACAACGGCAAATTAGCAAATCAAATTGCGAAATTAGCAGCAATTGTAATAAAAATAAAGTTTTTCGCGCACGCGCGACTTGTTTGACACGCGTATCGTCTGCTGAAGGTTTGGACCTAGTAACTTTTGATTGGTTTGTTCTGAGCAAGCACCTGGTACACAAGTTATCCTGGACTTTCTTTTCGCTAGCTTAGGTTCAGGCCTTCTAGGGGGTGGGAGGCCGGGACGAGAAAATTGGTCAACGGCTAAGCATGGTCGCGCGATGGCTCAATGTTTAACGCGCTACAAGGCACAGTCCTCAGCTGTAGATCTCCCGTATAAAAAAGATCTGCCCCTGACTTAGGGTCTGTATGCATGAAATTCATGAGACCACCACTGATCAGCAGTTTCCTCCGACTTTCCCTTTTGGTGCCAACGAAAATACTTTACAATGTTTGGATGCAGGGGACCACGCAACGAATAATTAAACTGCTTGGCTTGTTACTGCCGGATCTCTTGATCAAGAAATGCTCGTACCAGACGTCACTCTAAGTGTTATAAAACCAAATTGATTGCAAGGCTGGTACTACAAGAGGTACTACGGGAGAAGGGCAAAATTTATTGGCCTATATTTCAACTAGCAGAGCCTTATATATCACTGTTCATGTTACTTTCATTAGTTAAACATTAACTGCCATTGTATATCACCTATATTCAAATTTTAGAGCCGTTATTTTTCCTTTATTAAGTACTGGCCCTGAAGAAGACTATTGTTTGCCCCAAAAGCGCCTAGGCTTATCAAGGGGGCTTCCGCAGTTGTGTTACTAGACTAGCTGGGTCATTACTACGATATATTTCCTGTCAAATCTCAAGCTGTTTATAGTATTGGGGCTGTCCCTTTGATATGAGACAGTTTTTTTTTTTAGGTTTGGAACAAATTGCGCCATCGCCTGCGGCATACGCGCGTACATGCTGTGAGGAGTTTTGCAGATGTCGCGCGGGGCAAATGGCGTCATAAATTCCCGACATTTTTTGTGTGCCTTTGGTCCAGAACTCAATACGTTTATATCTGTTGCAATTTTGCTTAATCGTAAGCTGCTCCAATTTGACGTTTTTACGCTGACTAGGTTGTGTTCCGCGTCTTCTTTTGCAAGAGCCCCACATAACTCTACTCTAAAATTTTACATATGTTGAAAATTAGTAGCTTTTAAGTAACACAGGTAAAAACCAGTTGGACATTGAAGCAATAGAGCATCGTGTTTACATAACCTAAACACGAGGAGGGCTGGGAGGAGTCGAGAAAGTTATGCAAACCCGAGATGACTTTCGAGAATTCTCCAACCCTCTGAGTGTTAAGATGAGGCTCTGTAAACACCGAAAAAGTGCGCTATTGCTGTTTTAAAATAATTTTTAAAAATACGCGCAAATCTGAAACGTCACAACCGTGTTTACATACTCTCATCTAAACACACCTATCGACCAATGAGAGCGCGTGTAGTGACTCAGTTATTTTATAGACTAGAAGTATATCTCGCTAAATTCCGACGAGCAACATTTCAAAACAAATTCTAATTGGGAACTTCGAAAAACGGAGTCATGTTTTGTGGACGTCACTTTTTTGTAGCCAAGTCTTAAGTTTTGCCGTAAATATTGTAAATAGAGAGAGATTCAGCATGACGTTACGCCAAACGGCAAACGACAAAAATGAAACTTTTGCCGTCTGTCTTCAGCTGTTTGTACAGTAGGGTGAAAATATTTGTAATTTGCTGTGAATAGTAAAAGATATTATTCTTTTTTGTGTGGTTTATTCAAGGATTACAAGAAAAAAATCAACGGCTAAAATCGAGCCTAGAGAGCGGCGGAAATTGAGCCTATAAACGTCATTGCTTTGATTGCTTCTTGCTCGCTGGCGGTGACAAAGTTGGATCACTTGCCGATGTCGGGTTTACTCTCGTGTGGATCGCTGGCCAATAGTTTGCTACAGTTGTCGTTTGTTTTAGCTTTGCTTTGATTGAATTCAGTTTCAAAGGGTTTCTTAGTTTCTTTGATTGCTTTATGCCCGCTGGCGTTGTCTAGATTTGTCACGCTGGTCGAATTTGGCATACTGCCCGAGTTTAGCAAAGTGGCCGAGTACTGTACAGCACCGCTAATGATCCCCGACCGCAAATGATCCCCAGACCGGAAATGATCCCCAAACTGGACCGCAAATGATCCCGAACCGCAAATGATCCCCGATGTGGACCGCAAATGATCCCGTCGGAAAACCAGGAATGGCATGGAATTTGTTCCTCGGGTTGTGGATTCAGTTTTTAACATAAACAGACGCAAGTCATATCATGACTGACCATATTCTATATGGATATACTGAATTCCTACGATAAAGAGTTCTTCGGATAATTACCGAAAAAGCCTCCCTCTAACGGAATGCCTAGTAATCGGCTTTAGTTTGTATAATAAGAAACCATTATTTTTTTATAGGGTTACTCCTTCTGTTTTTATACAAGCATTAAGAGCGTGTCCGTGTAAGAACCGACCACTCAAATTTTCGTGGAAAATGGATTGCCTTCATTTTTTCTACACAAGTCAAACAACATATGCAATGAACGAAAATACCCTTTATTTTGATAGATTCGCTTTTTTAATTTTTTGAGGAATTGTTTTTTGTAGGCACCCCGAAAACTACACAAACCGGAAATTGAAACCCCAATAATTGGGGGTTACGCTATGCTTGCTCAAACTTTGCACATTTGATAAAACGACCTATTTCTTTCAGAATTACTGCATAATTCTTTCTTCTTTCCACACAACTAAAAACTATCTGCTTATCTTAAACGCAAGCAAAGTTATGACGTCTTAACGTGATCCGCTTAAAGATGTCTTTGCCATCTTTGCTGACATAGCCTACAAACAAACAGATTTTTTTCAAAAGTGGGACCTCTTCATGAATGATGACTGCTATCACCGTAATGTACTAGGCCTAAGCTACAATTATCTGTATTAAAAGTTGTGGGCACTCATAATTTTGATACGCAAAAAATTCGACAAAGTAGCGGAAATTTCAACAATTTGTGTGGAAATGACGAATTTCATCCGTTGACTAAAATGCGGTTTTGAGTTTCTCA
>JAHPZR010007806.1:2500-37535 GCA_019787425.1 Platygyra sinensis | reverse complement strand
ACTCTAGTTTCAAGCGGTAACCCTAGTTTCAAGCCGTAGCCCTAAGCGTTAACTCTAAGCCTAACCTTGTTCCGTAACCCTTCAACGCTAGCCCTAGTTTCGAGCGGTAACCCTAACCCTAAGTAAAACCCTAAGGGTTTAAGTCCTTGCGGTGGCGTGATAATGTGAAATCAAAATTTTAAGTCTCTGTAAATGACCTGATATCAACATTGTCTAGCTTGCGCATTGCGGGAAATTAACATCTGGCTGTAATTTGAGTGAACCGAACGTCTTTGCGGTCGCACGTTAACGTGAAATAAAAGTTTTAACGGTTTTAACCTGACATCAACACTTTTTGAGGTTACACGTTGCAAAAGATCAATATTTTGCTGGATTTTAAGTGAAATTACCGTCTTTGCGGTCACGTGCTGACGTGACAACAAATACAGGGTTTTTTGCATACGTAATATCTCGAAAACGAAGCAAACTTCAGCAAAAAAACATGCAGAACATTGTCTAACGCACCCAAACAAAACTGCATGCGAAATTTGGAGCGTTTTTGATAAATTTCATTTTTGAGTAAAAAACCTAACGCCCTTTTTCCACCGAAGCCTTCAAATAGTACGCAGCCTGTTGTTTTTGAGGGGCAGGGCTTGAACACTTCTTTTTTTTTATCACTAAGGGACGGTATTTATTTCTAACATGTAAAAACGAAAACACATTTGCTTACAGATATCAGTCGAATAAGAGCGGCATACTGCATCATGCATCACTTCTCTTTGCTTTGACGCTCGATCGAAATTCACGTGTTGTCTCACGTCACAATAAGCTGTATAAAAAAATCTCTCCAGATTCCCGCTCTATACGCATTTTCTTTAAAATAGATATCTTCATTTTTGAAAAAAGAAAAAGAACAGAGCGAAAAAAAAAATTGAGCGACCTCGTGTCGAACCGGTGTCACGGCAAAACAAATTCGAATCTGGCCCGTTCAGCGCCTCATCCGCTTGTGCTAACGAAGCAGTAGTAGGAGCTTAAGGACGTTCGCGCGAAATTTTTCTAACATTGATTTTTTTCTGAAAATTTTACCATTGAAAGATCATGAGTTAGCGATGTCAGAAATGTAAAAAAAATGGGGGGTCACCGACTTCGTTTTGGAAATAACATGCCCGGAAGAACACCTAAATCTGAGTAAATCGTGCTTCGTTAGCGAAGAAGATCAAAGTGGCTGCAAGTCCCAAAATATTGTAATTAGAGCTTTGAAGGGAAAAGTTCTCTGCCAAATATGGTTGGGATGGACCTATTAAGCAAATTTAGTCAACTTGTGAGGTTCCTTAAAGAATAAGTTCGCATTTAGCGACCATGGTTTCACGCGCCTTGCAGCCGCAAGATGGCAGGATTCCATGTCCCGTGGGCAGAAATATTCAAATTTTTTAAACTTCCCACATTGATTTTTTTTTCATTTTTGGATAAAATGTAGATAATTGCAAATAAAATCTGTTTCTGAAAAGAAAAGTAGGGGTCACCGGACGTCCAAGATCGTTAAATCCAATCAAAGCTATAGCAATGGCCACCTGCCCTATCATTGTTCATTTTAGTACTTAGCGCGCGCGCTCGATGTATGACGTGGCATGGCGTGGCATGTGGATTTGCGTGCGCAGTAAGGATGCGCAGAAACAATTAGCGCGAACGTCCTTAAGGTATTATAGTGAGTTGATCGCTTAGCGAAACAAAAGGTTTCTTTTGTTTTCCATTCAACAAAAGGTCCCCAGAGGATGCCCTTGGAAAAATGTGTTTTTTTGCATACGTAATATCTCAAAAAGGAAGCAAACTTCAGGGAAAAAACATGCAGAACATTGTTTGACACACGGAAACAAAACTGCGTGCGAAATTTGGAGCGTTTTCGACAAAGTTCACTTTTCAGTAAAAAACCTAACGCCCTTTTTCCACCGAAGCCTTCACATAAATGAAGTTTAATTAATTGAAACTCAGTTAATTAAATTTGCATTTCAATCCATTCCATTTCAATCATAAATGAAGTTTAATTAATTGAAACTCAGTTAATTAAATTTGCATTTCAATCCATTCCATTTCAAATCATAAATGAAGTTTAATTAATTGAAACTCAGTTAATTAAATTTGCATTTCAATCCATTCCATTTCAATCATAAATGAAGTTTAATTAATTGAAACTCAGTTAATTAAATTTGCATTTCAATCCATTCCATTTCAAATCATAAATGAAGTTTAATTAATTGAAACTCAGTTAATTAAATTTGCATTTCAATCCATTCCATTTCAATTTTAATAGGAGGTTGCTTTATAGAAGTTTGCCTGTATGTAATACATACTGCAGAAAACTTTCCACCTGACCCTTGCTCCAGCCACTGACTCTTATCTTTTTTCGATGCAAGGTACCTACTGTAAGGGGAGGCTACATGTATGTATTTACTGGCAATCAGTCACTTTATCTGTCACATACACTGTATGGAGTCATGTAAGTTGCATAATACGGTAAAAGCTTTTAATACCTCAAAGAAGCGATACTTGACTTGGTTGATTTCTTTAGGTCATCACTCTATAATTTGAAAATTTATGACAGAAAACCATGTTAAACATTTTAAACTCAATTAATTTATCAAAATCAGGTTTTGCATACAAATGTAAATGTACTTGAAGGGCTTCCATGTGGCATTTAATATTATCACCTGATGGAATTTGTACAAGTCATTTGACTTCTCATGAAACTTGAGCTGAAGGAGATCCTTCTCTAAACTCTTTAAAAACTCTTCATCTGAGATAAATTTAGGAAGAAAGCAACACTTGAATGGATCTGTGTGTAGGATGCATCCATTCTCTGAGCAAGACAAAATTAAGAAAGAAATGCTTACTAATAAATTGAAGGAATGTCTTGGCAGTCTGATCTAAAATAAGCTGGGGTATCAATAGTTTGGTTCAGGTATGAAATAGCATTTAAAAGGTCAAGTATGTTAGACTACATGTACATGCCCAATAATCTGTCAAGTAAGGTATCAAGTGTGTCACACAATTTACTTTATAAAATGTTTCTGTAAACATCTAGATCAGCCTATAAATACCGGTAGTTAAAAATGGGGCTACAATTTGAAATACCCTATCAAGTTTTACCTATTGTTATGGTTATGATATTTTTTTAAAACAATGAACCATTCAATATCATCCAATTGAACCTTGTTTACTGTTGATACGTCACTCTTACTGTCTCAAGCTCCCCCCCCAACCTACTCCCATTAGACGTGTCCAAGTTACAACAACCTCTCTACACCCTCTCCTACTAAAGCTTGGTTTGAAAATCTTATCGTATCTAAACGATTTTGAATTTCGCACTCGGTCCAGCTGGCTATACGTCATTGATTTGTAACCCGTGTCTTACAAACAAATAGACCCCAATTCTAAGTTTTCTGACTTATTGTCCACCTAAAATTCTAATCAAAAGTTTGACATGAGTGCTCAAACTAATATTCTAGCTACATGTAGTAATTGATATGATTCCTCTCTGAAGACATGTCAATTTGACAACAAGTGAAGCCTGAAACAGGGGGAATGGAGAGGGAGAGAATATATTTTGTTCTGATATTTTTGTGTTTCTAGCTTATGCACTAGTCATTTGTTTCCCCCGCTACCCCACCCCCGCGACATAGCGGGGGAATTTGCAAACAAGCGATGCTAATTATTGGGAATTCCACCACCCACCAGGGCAGAAGTTTTGGCAAAACCACCACCCCCGGGACTAGCTGAAAGACCTTGTAAAAGAAGGGATTGTCTATTTCTGCGCTAAATACATTTTGAAAAACAACAACTATTAGGGGAATGTTTGAACCAGCTTAAAATACTTACCGCTGAGGTTGTTTGCAGTATAGCTTTTGATCAGACAAATAGTGTGGGAGAATAACCAATAAGCCGAGAGAAGACTTGAAAATCGTGAGCCATGCCAGCAACAAACACAGATGTTTGGTACCCCCTCTTGAACTCGTTCTTGTCGAGAGAAACCTGGCCACATGGGTGGCTGTCTTAATACGGGACATATGTACTACATTTTGTTTTAAGCACTTGTAGTAAGGGCTAAGATTTAGGAAATTGTGATTGCAAAATTATTAAGAAGATAAATTCAAGATAGCTATAAGCTAGTTCGCCTTTTCAGAAGGAAGTATAGATTTTAGTTGGCAACAACATTGCTACTTTACGGGGGTTTAAAAGGCATTTGAGATTCTAAAGCAAAAAGGGACAAAGAAAGTCCATTGGTAGAACGTACACATGATGAGAAATTCAGAGTATTTTACTCACTAGGGGCCACGTCCTTGGGACTAGTCCCATGAAACTGCTTATGTCATTATATAGAAATTTAAGTCAAAGAACATGAGTTTTGTCCAGGGCCGTTTTAAATTGGGCTAATTAGGTGGCACTGGTCGCAGGGAATTGCTTCTCGTAAGTGCGTACACACCACAAACTTTGCTTCAGGGTCTCGTCCCTCACTGGTCCCTGAGACCAGTCCCTGGTACATGTCCCCTAGTGTATGCTGGCCTTTGTCAACGAAAAGCTTAGCATACTCCTCAGCTCTGTCCTTTATTCCAGCATTTGAAAATAAGCTTTCCATCTAGAGTGATGAAAGTGAAATCAGATATTAAATGGAATTCGCGCAACAACAAAGCGTAAATATAGTCTCTGGATAAAGGTCAAAGTGTTTTCTTCCAAACGCCATCAGGCTTATCAATGGATGCATTCATTTTCATAAGGATATAAAAGGATTGTTGTCACCGTTAGGAATGTTGTGCCGCGTAGCACTGTGAACACAAATGGTGGAACAGAGAATTAACTCTGAAGTGTAAATTAAAGTTCGTCACGCTATCCTCTCTGGTAGCCATGTTGGATCACTGCTTGTGAGGAATGCAGCCAGAATCCTTTGCACACAGTCTCCTCGTGAGCGCTTTGTTTTTGAAAATTTCCCCGGGGTTTCCCGGGGGTATTTTAAGTCAGGCAAATTTGAGGTAAAGTCCCTGGGGGTCCGGGCATAAAATCATCGCAAAGCTGCAGTAATTCCCCCGCTATTGCCCGACAAAGTCCCCGCATGTCGCGGGGGTGGGGGGGGGGGGGGGGCGGAGGAAACAATTGACTAGTGCATTACATGTACTACACGTCACTACAACTTGAATATAGGCATTTTACTTTTCGAAAAGCCTGAGATAAAAACAGAGAAGTTGTAACTTTTGCAGAAACTCAGTTTTGCAGCATAAATGAACATGACATTAGCTGTTCCAAATTCATTTAGAGCACGGGTTAACATAGGAATAACAGTTACGAACATCTTTACATACCATTAAAACTCTCTTGATTCCTGCAGGAAGAAAAACAACGGTATACTAATATTATCATTCTTCTTTTATGTAAGACTTAAGACCTATGCATAATTAGTATTATTATTTTTTGAAAAAAAAATGTTTTAAGCTTAAATCTGTTTAAATCTCTTCATTTCTACAACGTATGCATGTAACTACGTACATATACCATGTGGGGTACAAACCTAAACGCTTTGGCAAACTTTGCTTTAAACTCTTCTTCTAAGAAATAGCGATTTAACAGACCAATATTGTAATCTTCCTTTCGCTGTTTGAAACTCTTAGATGATGAATCCAACGACTTGTCCTTTCTTTTCTTTGACGACATTGTAAAACGAGCAGAACGAGCGGAGTAAACTGCAGTTTATGACAGGCGTTCCAAGAAAACCATCAAGCTCGGTTACCAAGTATGACTGTGTAACCTCGCTTCGACGTCCATTTTGCGACAAAATTCAACATGGTGGTAAGTTCTGATACCGTACTTAGACTTTTGACACATTTTATGACTGGGCTTCCACTCGCACTCTTATGACTTGACTTATTTTATGAGTGTGTCTCCACTCACACTCTTTGCTTTTATTTATTTTAGCTGCCTCTTTCGCTTTTACGGACGGCGCAAAACCATCCTATGGTAAGTACTTGTCACAATTTTCATACGGAATAATTTTGTCTGTGGCTTTTTACTTGCACTCGATTAAGAACGACTCATTAACAAGTGGTATTGGGAATTAAAAGATTGAAATCTGTTTTGTTAATGTTTGATATAATTGTGAAGAGCATGCAGTGATTCTGAGTGAGTCGTCTGTGCTGGAAAACTTGGAAAACAATGTATGGATCTTAAACCGTGGATCAATACATAAGGCAGGGGTCGCACTTACGCTTTTGGTGTTTACACTGGACATAAAATCTGTCATCGCGTGTACAGTATAATGTACAATATAATGGAGTGACATTTCAGTGTTTCTCTTGGGCATACATTTCAGTGACAGGCAGTCAGTGACAGACAGTCAGGCATTTGAAGGCTCATGTTGAGTATGCTTGACTCTGAGTGGTCCAGATTTGAGCCCTGGATTCATATAGTTGAGCTCTTGGAAAGACACTCCACTGACTCACAGTGCTTCTCTTCACCCAGGTGTATAAATGTGATTAGGCGAATTTAAGCTGGCATAGCCCTGGGATGGATCAGCATCCCATTCAGGGGGAAATAGAAATACTTGTAGTCATTTCATGCTACAGAAACTGGGATAATCCTTTGGCTTAAAGGGGCCACTTGGCTCATATATAGAAACTTAAAGGGGCTCAGTCACGGCATCTTGAATTATTTTGAACATTGAAAAAATAACTGTTAAATTGAAGGAAACCTAAAAAATAACACTTTATAAAGATAGAAAAACATCAAAGAGAAAGTAATAAACCATAAAGGAACAAGGATGGTTAAGGATGGAGAAGATTGACACGGATTGCAAACAACGAATTTGAAAAGTTTAGCTAAGCTTTTCAAACATGACTGAGCCCCTTTAACTATGTCTGAGGCACCTATACTAATCTTAAATAAATATAATTATGAATAAACACAGACTATTTTATGACATATGAATGTACGATATTAACATTAGCAGAACTTTTCTCTTTTTTTTTCACAGCTGGTAGAGTTAAAGAATGGAGAGACGTACAACGGACATCTTGTAAGCTGTGACAACTGGATGAACATAAATCTAAGAGAAGTCATTTGTACTTCCAGAGTAAGTTTCTTTAGCAACAGCTACATGTACAGTTGCCACCCTTGTCTCTATTTAAATTATGTGTATCCTTGCAAATATTTGCTGAAATGTCATTGTGTAGTTCCAGAAAATATCCATACCCCTACCACGGAGGGAATTTCACATAAGCCCCCACTCCTCCCCGGAATTTCCATTTTTTGACCACTAAAATAACCCCCCACCCCTCCGGGATTTCCATTACTATTTTGTACACCCCCCATACCCTCTGGAAAAAATAGTTTTGGCAAGAAAGTGTGTTCAAAGTAAAAGTAAACACTCCAAACATTTAGCTGCATTGCACGTAACTTCTAATATTCTTGATCGACTGTAACATCTATATCTGAATACACTCGCAAAGAAAGCATTCAGCAGTCTAGTGAAACATGCTTTAAAAGAAAAGATAAAATGTTAACTTGTCAAATTACCTTCCTACACGACTAATTCCCTTTGTAAATGCGGTACAATTTCCATTGAAGGAATGAAAATGAGTGTGGATGAAATTGAGAGGTGCCACGCACCTCTCGTAAGGTTTAACAGGATTGGTCGAGAAAACAGTAGAATAAACAACAAAAACAATGGCCCTAGTCTTGAAAACAATAGAGGTGGATGAGTCAGGAAAAACAAGTTAAAGCAAAATTATATGCAAATAGACAGAGATAAACAGGGATAAGAAATTCTCAAGTTTGTGAAATCGTAACATCATTTCTACCTTTATAGAGAAACTAATTTTCACGAAAGAAATCGACTGCCACTTCAAAGACCGATGCGAAAACAAACTAGGCTAGTCCCCAGTGCTTTTCGGTCCAGAAGGTGACTCCATGTGGACTGGTAACAAGTAATGGCGGCCGTTTCCACGCAACAGCATGTTCTTCGCACTTGTCAGCTTCCAAAGTGCTTTTTGAAGAAATAAAATGTATTTTAAATATAATGCGAGTCAAATACAAGTATTCAAGCCACTATTTTTCATGTGAAAGGTCTACTTAGTAGGTAAGAAAGGATTTTGAACAACTTGATTGACACTCAAATCCGTATGAATCAAAGGACCTCTGGAATCCCTCTGGAAACTAACTCGATCGTACAACCCCACTCCCCTCTGGAATTTCCTGGGTCCTTGACCCCCCCTCCCCTTCGGAATTTCCAATTCCCTCTGTGGTGGGGGTATGGATATTTTCTGGAACCACACACAGAAAGAAAATATGTGCACTGATTTATTAAAAATTGCGTTTCAATCTATAACTCGATGGAGACACACAGAACTAGCATGAGCTGTTGACGTAATGATGGCATGGGTAAAGAGAATTTACATTTGATAATCAAAGTTAAAAAAGTGGTTTTCCTTTTCCTCTAAAAGAAATAGAAAACATGTTCTCTGTATTTCTATTGAGTTATAGAAGCACTTGTGAAAGTTTGAACTCAAGGCGGAGTTTGAACTCTAAAAAGCTGTGGTATCACTTGCCTGCGGCTCATGTTCCCACAGCATTTCTCATTCTCCCAAACTTCCACTCCTGTTTCTATAACTCGACAGGGACAGGGTACATGTTTTCTATTTCTTAGTCATTTAGTGTAATTTTGCAGGCATTGTATTAAGGGCCAGGCACTGGGCAAATTGACGTGCTGTGGGGATGGTTTTGCTTACCTCATTTGACCATCTAGAGAAACAGTTTTCTTATAAATGAGTTCAATTCCAAACATATTGACCACCTGTCAAAGCCAGTGGCCATCTTGCTGAAAATGTTGTATGAAACCCCTTTTTTGTGCTTTGATTGCCTCTTGTTAAAGAGATGACCTTGGTTTTCTCTTTTTAGGATGGAGACAGGTTTTGGAAGATACCTGAATGTTATGTCAGGGGTAGCAACATCAAATATCTTAGGATTCCAGATGAGGTATGAATTGATTAATAAACAGAATCGCTGTCCTTTGCTTTTGGGTATTAGTAATGTGGGCACTTATTGAAGTCGGCTCATAACCAAAATCTGTCATAGATAGCTACACTGTACACGGTATGTTTTTTTTTTAATAAATAACAGCATTTACTAACATTGACAGACAATACATACAAAATTTAACAGACAACTACAGAATTACTTAACATACAAGTATTCAGTAAGCTATGAAGTTCAAAAAGTCACTGTGAATTCTCATCTAAAGTATTAACCTGTTCTCGTGCTTGCATGGCTTCCTTATTAAGTGCTTATATTTAACTAGCTTTATTTTATTTAATTTTTTATGAATGTTTTTGATGTTTAAGATTCAAAAGGTACTAAAGAAGATTGAAAACTGGCAAATCTTTCTATTTTTGGGTGTGCTTCCTTTGTTGTGCAGGACAATATGTGTAATATCCGGCAACAAGGAGTAGAAGTACTGCTTTGTGTTGAATAGAGTGCCCGACCTCAGGCCAATTATTATTTTTGGTGGTGAAGATGTTGGATTTAAGGTTTATTATTTTGGTTCTCGGCCAACCATTTCATAGAGCCCTGCCAAAAACAAGACATCTTACAGTTTTATATCTTGCATGCAGGTTATTGACATGGTAAAAGATGAAATGGTCAAACAAGGAAGAAGCAGAGGCACAGGAAGACCAGGTACAGTTACATGATCCGGAGACGAGTGCACTAACCATGAGGTCACTGCGCCTCCCATGTAACATGAAACTACATGTTCTAGTAAATAGCTTTCATTTGACTGGCCACACACTAGCCAAGGGTTTGACATTCACAGACTAAAAAGATACATGTAAACCCACCTTGCACAGCATAATAAACAGCACTGCATGAAAGTACTTTTCAATAGCTTTCATTTGAATGGTCACACACTAGGGTTTCACCCACAGACTTGAAAATTAGGACCAACTTGTACAACTTTGTAAAAAATAGTACCACATGAAAGTACTGCTCATTAGCTTTAATTTGAATGGTTTCCTTGTGGTTTTGTCTATAATTTGAGTTTACAAAAAAGATGCAAAAGGCAGTCTTGTGAAAACAGCATGGGTAAAAAACATCTTCACAATTACCATTCCCATGCAAGTGCCAGTTCTTATAGGTTTGAATTCCTTTCATCTTTAGGGCGAGGTGGTCGTGGAGGTGGCGGAGGCCGTGGAGGTCATAGTGGAGGAGGTGGTGGAGGGGGTAGGGGAGGTTCATTCGGTGGACGAGGGGGTGGAAGAGGAGGAGGAGGAGGTCAGAAGAGAAACAGGGATGATGGTGCTGGAAAGTGACTAAACACATAGTGATGTAAATAGGTTGATTGTATATGCTGGAAACCTCAAGGTCAAAAAACAGAAACTGTAATTATAGCCTTTTCATCTGCTGACACAGAGCACAGTAGTCTTACAGAGTCTGATGACTGCTTAAACCTTCTGGGTAACAAACTCAACAGTGCAGTCTGAGGTTACAGTTGAACTCACCAATAAAACATGCAAGCTCAGTCCTTCTGAAGCTGCTGTAAATTTGTGCACCTGACAATTTCTTTTTTCCTTTTTTTTTGGGAGGGAAGTGATATTTGTTTGCGAAATACTCATTAGAGCAGTGGCAGATCTAGGTGAGGGTCCATAGGGCACCCCTCTTCTCATTTTGCATAAAAAAATCTTAGAAGTAAGAAAACCTTGCAGGGCAAGTAAAAAAAATCTCCCCTCCCCTCCCACCTTAGTTCAAGGTGTAGATCTGCCACTTTACATGTAGGCTCACATGAGTCTAGCTATCTAGCACCGTTCCTTCATTATAATTGTAAAACTCTTATAAACCAATCTGAGTATAAGAATAAATGAGATTCTCAAATGATTGTACTGTATCCTTTATCTGTGTTGTTTTGTCGAAGGTTATCACTAATGAGCAATCAGAAAGTTTATACATGTAGATTATTACTAGGCTAATAAAGGTCGCAACCAAGGGACGCCTCATTCTATAACTGGATGACCGGGTCGGTTTAAAGGTGATCTGGGGGTGGGCTTTTTCTCGAACGCCCCGGAAACTTTTCGTGGCTACAAACCCATTTTTAGTTAATCTGAATCTAAAGACAGAAAGGTATATATGCCTAAAACTTCTTTATGAACGAACTTCTGGTCAAATTAAGAAACTGTGAATAAAACACCTCTGTAATCATAAGTTTTAGATTTTGCCACGGCTTTCCGAAAGCGAAAATTTTTCGGGACCTTCGAGAGGAGGGTGCCTGGGCCCTGTTTGTCGAAGGTCCCGAAAAATTTTTGCACCCGAAAAGCTGTAGCAAAATCTCAAACCTTAAGATTACAGAGGTGTTTTATGCACATATTCTTAATATGAACAGAGGTTCTTTCCATTCAAGAAGTATCAGGTGTATATACTTCTTGATCTTTAAATACTGATTAAGAAAAAGTGACTTTGCAGGTCCGAAAAGTTTCCGGGGCTTTCGAGAAAAGGCCCCTGGCTCCTTTAGTCGAAAGTACCGGAAAATTTACGGACTTCCAGGACGGACCCTAATTATAAGACACGTTAAGAGTAGTGTAGGTTTTAGCTCAAAAACCGGTCCATTCTGTTTTGTCTCCTGAGATTTCATTTTTTTTTAATTTCAAAGCTATTTTATCTCGATCTTCAATGTAAACCTGGCGAACAAAAAACAGCTTTTGGGGACCAATAACTACTTGGACTTTCGAGAAAGGGGCCCGGAAAAAATATGGTGAAATGTTCGTCGTGGAAACAATATAGGGCACTTCAAATCAATGCTGCTAACTGTACACATAATAATAATAACTTTATTTAAGTGTCGTATGTATTTAGCACAGCAGTGCTAATTGGGGACACTGTAAATAACAACTGAATATTTCAAATAGAACATAAACTTTTAAGAATCCCAACTGGCGGGAGGCTGACCAGTTGGCTATTTACACAACGCAGTCGAGGAGTTGAACTCGGGCGTACCGAGAACAAATCCGTATAGCAGCAGGGTGGAGGATTTGAACCTGGGACCTCCAGATTTCAAATCCAGCGCTCTAAACCACTCGGCCACGCTGCCTCGACAAAGGCATGCCGCAGTTACATGCACCGATTCACTTCCTGATTTACAGTTCCTTTAAAGCGTGGTTGTGGACGGCGCCAGAAGTCCCATCTTAGACGATGAAGTGTTTCATCGTGCGTTTTCATCGTAACAAGACCGGCGTTGAGGCGAATTTTCCCACGCCCTTGTAAACCCTGTATCCACACTCCAGGGCTGTTGCAAAACATCACGTTTTTGTGTTAAGCCGAAAGCCGAAACATGTATTGAGCTTTTTCAGTTCGATTGCCTGGTTTAAACCCCTGCCTGTCTAGAACATTAACCATGTCGTGTTGCGTTTGTTTGAAGGAACGATTGATATGTATAAGTATTAGCAAGCAAATGATAAGCAGAAATACCGCTTAATATTTCGTTCAATTGGTGAACTAATCAAAAATCTTGCTCAGGACTCTGTTTTGCGAGGATAGGAACTTTTAAGAAGCGCAGATCAAACAAGTAACGATTAATGTTAAGGTTTTAAGCTATTTGAGCAGCTGTTCTGCATAAAAGAAAAATAAAATGAATCTGAAAATAAGACCTATATTATGGTTGGGGCTCATTAACTTGTTTGGTTGTCACTACCGACTGAAATGATGAAAAAGCTCTGAAGATGATTAAATTAAATAATTTGCTCTCTAAAAGCGCCATTGACGAGCAGAAAAATAATAATTAAGTGAAGATTTTAGCGTCCTTGGAAGCGACCGGGTTTATTGTGAAAATTAATTTTCCTCAAAGACTGAATCGCTCAGTCGGGTTTTACTGTTATATGCCAGCGACTTACATTACGTACCCCCAGCAGAAAGCAATTGTCAGTAATGGCCTATGAAATCAGAAACGCGTTTAATTAACACATTGAGGTTAAATTTATTTCTCAACCAGAAAATAATGTTTCATTGACCTTAAGGTGAGGAAAACGGTCATTATGAAAAAGGGTTGCCCGGTCCACACTGCGCCAAACAAATTTGAAAACGCAGCGTTATCTATACCGTCAGACCAATATAGGGTTTCCAAAACGCTCCTCAAGCGAAAGGAATTTGAAAACGCCGGTTTTTCGTTTTCTTCTGCACGAAAAACATGTAGAAAACGGAGCTTTTCAAAAACGCAGGTTCACTATAATCATGTTATTTCCCTGACCGAGTTTCCTCCAAGACAAAGCCCAAATGAACTGTGATTGATGCGTTTTAAATTTCTCCATTTATTTTTTTCCATTTTATTTTCCATTAACCACACAAAAGATTAGAAAAATAAATAAAAATAACGCAATTCACTGAAAATTTATGATAACTTAAAGACGTACGATAACTTAACAACTTTAAAGGTGGTAATGGTAGGGAAGCCTATATAGAAGCCGCGGGCTTATGAACTATAGGCTTCCTGACAATATAGAGTGAATCATACAAATTATGGGGGCAGCATGAAATGTTAAAATGTATTATTTTAAAAATAAAAAAAGGGAAAGAAAAGGAAAGAAGAAGTATGTAGCTCAACAAAGAGTATATTTGACTAAGAATGATGGAATTTTTTAAGTCTTTTGCCAAACAAACGGATGCTTTTACTGTTTTGAATTTCAGGACTTAACGAGTTGAAAGCCTAGTGTGAACGGAAAGCATTTGATGCGTTTCCAGACCGAAACAATGGCGAATCCAGACGTACCTTGAGCTAAGGGGGGAGGGCGGGGGTGGTTTTGTTTGGTTTCTTCCTTCTTTGATTTTCATTTTTACCCAAAATAAGGGGGGGAGGGGAGGGGAGGGGCGGGCCCTCCCCTACATCTGCCACCCTGAAACCTCCGTTTTCAAATTCTTCCGGCATAGCTAGGTTGGACGTAGCCTCCTACGCAGACATTCTTTGGGCTCGTCACGCAATCTTCCAGGAAGATTACGTGACGAGCCCAAAGAATGTCTGCGTAGGAGGCTAGGTTGGACGTTAAGACATTTACACTAAACGTCCTACCTTAAATTAAAATGTATTTAGAAGCCCTCCGAGCACCACTTGTACGAAGTAATTCAATACATGGAGCATTTTGACGCGACGGAAAGCTGGAGGCCCGTTTTTACTAGCATTATTAATGTCATTTTCTTGAAAGGAGCAGAAAATATATCACTTTTGTATACTATTATTCAATTCCCATGTCTGCAAATTACCATTTCACATAAATTGATTAGGGAGCTGCCAGGCGCTTTTATTAGGATAGTCGTAGAAACAAGAAAAACAGGTTCTCTTATTTCTAAACCCAGGTCTCCGGTGTAGGCCCCCACGAGAAACTTGCTTGCAAAACAGTTTTAATCTCTGTCAATTTTTGTATCTGTTCTTACTGAACGTGCATTTTAGCGAGTTAAGCAAAAAGCAAGTGGTTAGCTATCGCTATTCAGTGTGATTTCACAGTAGAATTATATACCAACCCGTGAATTATACTTGAATATATGCTAGATTATAAGTGTATTTGCCGCATCCAACTGTGTTTTAAGTGCTTTGTGCTTCCTCAGTATATGTAACAGCTATCAGTCATTAGATTCTCGAACAAGGAAACTGTTGGGTGATTATGTACATTGCTAATGGCTTAGCCGTGGGCTTAAACGTTGAAAGCAACCGATCGCTTAAAACGAATTGAAAGGAAAGTTGCTCCGCGAAAGTTAAACAGCAAGGGTTTACGAACCTGCGGAATTTTAAATGCATAAAACTGTTCGCACGGAAATAATCTTAGCGTTAACTTCACACAAACAAGCTTCGAGTCCGTGATATGTACGAATTTTTTCTCTGTCAACTTTAAAGGACAGCGTACAGTTTTCATTGCACTATATACTTTTGCCCTTTCAGCCACATCCCACGCACAAGTCTGCTTTTTTCACATCCGTGATATGAAGGTGTGATTTAAATTCATCAGCACTGTTAGTTTCTTTTTTATGAAGTGAATTACGGTGTAGGCTAAAAAATTCATTAATTTAACTGCAATTTTCTTGCGTGAAAACAATTACTACTTTTTGAAAACACTGTTTACCGAGAAAATTGGAAGTAATGATAAACGGCTATACTAAAGCTGCCTTTCGCGGCGTTTTACTTTAACGAGTCGGAAAGACTTTGCGAGTTGTATACATGTATAGCTTTTTGAATTACAAAGAGGCTTGAGACATTACTGAGTTTTAAAAGCTCCGACAGTTTGTAAATTGTCGCTGTAACTGAAAGCAAAAGACCTTTTCTATTGCTTCCATTGGCCATTGCAGGTTGTAATTATACGTTTATATTTCATAAACCTAGTTTTCAATAAATCTACGGAAGTAAGTTTGAAAAGGATAATCAAATATAGAGGTGTATTTATCATGTAGATTTTCGAGCACTTTCAAGCCCAGGGCAATCAAGAGGAAATGAAAGGTTTTTCGTTTTTTCACTCGAAATTCAAAGGCAAGGTGTTTTAATGTCTAGGATTAAAGTTCTTTGTGCAAAGCCGGAAAGATGAATATTGACTAAGCGTCCCTTCTAATTTAAAAGACTTTTTTAGAGTCATTCGTCAGAAAAATTACTGTTAATACCGCAACTCTAATAATTTGAGTACGATGCTCAAATTTGTTTACTGATTAATATCTAACTTCAGTCTGGGTTCCAAGTCTAAATACGAAAACTATAAGCAGTCCTGTAGCGATCTGCAATTGGCTTAGCGAGCTAATCAGACAAAACATAAGCTCTGTTTTTCCCCTTTGGCCTTCATTAGGAAACTGTAATTAAATACTACGTTTTTACATAATGATTTATGATTGCATTTTTTATTGCGCTCTCTGTGGCCTTTCGTGGAAAACACTAGTCTTTTGCCGCTTAAATGTGCTGTGAATTTTGTTCTCTCGCCTTTTCGTAGTGTCTTCAATGGAAACAAAAGGGGCTTAATGATAGAGCTATGCGATTTTATCAGGTTTACAGCGGTAAAATACGGCCAGAGCTCATCGATGACCGATCTTTTTCGCAACTGTAGGACCTGGGGAATTCTCGCTGCAGTCTTTAACTAATGAAAACTGGAATGTCAGTATGAGGTAAAGATTTCCCAGTTGGACATTCGCCAGATAAAATCACTTATACGTCCCTGTGACAGAACTAAACGATCAAGAAGTGAAGAACCTGCATGCCTATCATTTCTTCATGCTTATAATGAAACCCTCGGTGCACTTCTTTGTTGGCTGATAGGAGTTGCTTCCGTGTGTCCACTTGAGTTTTTCGTCCATTAGTAAATGAGAGTTCAACAAGCTAGAGGTGGACTAAGAAAAAAAAACGGTTTTTTTTCTCCTGTAGGTATTAATACTAATCCTTTCAAGTTGGCGACGTGAAAATATCGACGAATTTCGAGGAATAACAAGTTACATTAAGATGAACGATTAAACAAAGATGATGACTTCACCAGCTCTGCCGCCAAGAAGCTCCGGACTGATCATTTTCGAATCCATAGCTTCAGTAACGCTTATCGTGTTGTCTGTAATAGGCAACGTTTTCATTTTAGGAGCCTTGTATCGCAGTCCACGTCTAAGAAACACTACCAACATTTACATCGCTGCTTTGGCGATAACTGATCTTCTCAACGCTTCAATACCTGGGACATTGTTCGCTAGCGGCATAATCACAGGGAGATTGGTGTACAGCATACCTGGTTGTCTACTAAGCGGCTTCCTGGTACATTTCCTAACGTATGTTTCCATGGCAACGATGACGTTGACCGCCGTGAATCGGTATTTCAGAGTTGTTAAGCCCCAGTACTACAAGAAGCTTTTCGGCGACAAGCGTTCATGTTACATCATCGCTGTTCTATGGCTTCTAATTGCCGCGTTCGTTTTATACCCAACAGCGTTTGGCTTGGCAGAGTTTTCGTTCCAGCCTGTTTCCTTGTTTTGTGCCTACACCTTTGTAAACAAAAGAGCAGAAGTAGCTTTCACTCTGACAGTTGTGTCCATTTTAGTTGTGTTCTGTTTGTCTCTGGTCTGCGTGTGTTATTACCAAGTTTCCAAAGCGACGCGTAACCACAATGCAGGCGTTTTTCTCTCCCTTCAAGGCGTTTCTGCTCACGAGATCAAACTATCCAAAGTGTTGTTTATTATGGTGTTTGCTTTCGCGCTTTGTTGGCTTCCCACGTTTGGAATCATCTTGCTGATAAGGCTCATCTTAGGCAGGGCCCCGCATGGGTTGGCTGTGATGATCCCCTTTCTGCTCCAGACCTCCAGTGTTTTGAACCCCATAATATATGGTGCTTTGAGTCCGCCTTTTCGTCGCGAGTTTCGTCGTCTGATAGCATTTAAGACTGCGGTTTGTTTGAGCTATGAATCGCATCGTTCTATTAATACTGGCATAGCAGCGGTACTCGATAGAGGACTCGCTCTTGAGCAAATCTCTGTTCGTCATCACTCCGTTTCAGACATTTTCTGCCAGGAGCGAAATGGACTTAACAATCTACCACAACGTGAAGAGCAAAAGATTGCCTGGATCTAGCCTGATACCTATAGCCCTAAAAATGGTTTTGAAAATTTTCCAGACCTTTTGACAAGCTCTGCATGCTGGAAATGCCATAAGCTAAGTGTTCTCCTCTGATAAGAATCCTTAAATTTTAATCAGAAGTTCTTGAATATTTTTAACACGGCCTGTCATTATGATTGGAACTAAGAGTAAAAGCGACCACTTAATAATGGCATGGACGGCAACGGAAATAGATGCATCCCGTTTTTAAAGAACATTTTTAGTCTGAAAATGTGAACTGTGATGACATCAAAAAGGGTTATAAGTTAGTGATGAACTTAAAGGAGCTACTTCACGGTTAAACGGTTTGAAAAATTATATTAAGCCTAAATTTTTCAATTTCGTTGTTCGTAATCCGTGTCAATCTTCTCCATCCTTAACCATCCTTGTTTCTTTATGGTTTATTATTATCTCTTTGGTGTTTTTTCATCTTTGTAAAGTCGTATTTTTAGGTTTCCTTCAGTTTAAAGGTAATTTTGTCGATGGTCAAAATAACTCAAAATACCGTGGCGTAGCCCCTTTAAAGGGGCTCAGTCACGTTTGAAAAGCTTAGCACAACTTTTCAAATTCGTTGTTTGCAATCCGCGTCAATCTTCTCCATCCTTAACCATCCTTGTTCCTTTATGGTTTATTATCGTCTCTTTGATGTTTTTCTATCTTTACAAAGTGTTATTTTTAGGTTTCCTTCAATTTAACGGTTATTTTTTTCGATGTTCAAAATAACTCAAGATGCCGTGACTGAGCCCCCTTTAAGTGATCTGAACTGCAGTCGAATTTCTTATCCATAGAGTAGCTGAGAAAGTACACAAGTTTGGTACTTAACAAATAAAGAAGCCTGAGGCGTGTATTACACTGTGATAACACACGATGATCATTTGAGAACACGAGGGAAATGTAGAACTCAAACACGAGCCGCAGGCGAGTGTTTTCTACATTTTTCGAGTGTTCTCAAATGACCGGAGTGTTTTATGTAATATTTCAAAAACGAGTGCGAGTGTTTCATCAGGTCTCCAAACGCGAGAAACATTTGAAACCACGAGGCCGCAGGCTGAGTGGTTTTATTGTTTTCGAGCGTTTGGAAATCTGATGAAACCCGAAGCACGAGTTTTTGAAATAACTTCTCCAACAAAGAAAATTAGTTTAAATTATCATTTGAATAAGATTTCCCAATTCAACTATTATATTTGGGACGTGAAATGTGCATGATCCTCAAAACAATGTGCATGATGTGCATGATCCTATCACCTAATTGCTGCGCTGTGACAATTTCTGAATATTCATCAACTGATGTCGCGTTGTTACCTAGCTGTTTGTCAGTTCCGAGCGAACACGTTGCTTCACAGAGCAAATGGCAAAGTGCAGGTTTAGACCTCCTAAAACTAGCGAAGAAGAGGAAAAGTTTGTGGCCAGTGCAATTCCGAGGTAACGTGTGCATTTGGTCTGATAAAATTTCTAACGTCAGTGCTAATTTAGGTCGGAAGTGTACAGCAAGGTTGAAAGTGAACCAAAACACGAGGTCGCCACCATCGAGCGAGAATTTCAATTTAGAAAAAGAATGGGCTTTTCTGTTTTGGGCAGTTTAACAACTGTACCGTTACATTCAACGTTAGCAGTAAATAATTTAGGTTTAAAGTTTGTTTCGTAAAATGTGTGACTAAATAAAGTTGTTAATCGCCACGTGTTTTTGTTGCTTTATGAATATGCAGATTAAGAAATCGTTTCAAACACGGGTTTCTTTCAAGGCCATGTTTTCAACTAGTTTTCCATTGGGTTTCTAAACTCATCCACCTGACCAGAATAAGATGCTCTGGTTGAGTAAGAGTCTTATGAATAATTAATGAGTTTGAGAACACAGTGTAATACACGTCTTATTAGGCTTCTTCATTTGCTTTAAAATTTGATTTTTACTCTAACAAACTGGAAATTGAATTGTGCGCTCTGTCTCGTTGCCGCATCGCAAAAATTATAAATTTATGTGTCTGCCTGCTTATTGACGATAAAAATTAGGCAATGAGGGGGCGAGAATTTGTGCTGTTATCGTAATTGTTTCTTAACGTTTTGTTGAATCGGAAGGCCCGGAGCCAGTCCACTCTTATTTTTCTCTCTCTTTCACTATATTTGTCGAAACCACTTTACGTTCATACGATTACTTCTAATGCGTAGGATTTGCATATGAGATGGAAACGTTGAATCTCGAAGAGACCGAAGCTAGTGAGAGTAGTAGTAGCCTTTGATACCTAATGAGCTGAAATTACGCAGCACTGAACCCCGATCTAAATCCTACGAAATGGTTGCTCTATATAGTCGTAACCTGAATAAATAACATGTAAAAGACCAAAATACCGTCTTATGTTCCAGCTCTTCTGTTAGAAATATTCGCTAGATGATGTTGGGTGGCGGCACCACTCAAAGGATTTTCAACAAAAGACGAACTTCTTTCCACATCTTTCCCAAAAGGAATTTGCAAAACATAAAAATACTGCGCTCCACTACCTACATTCCAAAATACACCTTTTCGGCGATACAGTGGCCACTTCGAATTCTCAGTTTCTTTTAAATACTACAGTAGCTGTTAAAGGATGCTCAGGGGGCAAATTAGGTCCATTGCACGAATTACGTGCCTGTTATGTTTATCGATGTGCGACGCACCACTCAAAGGAAACTGATGCAAGGCATGAAACATTGAATGAAGATTAACACGGTCGACATACATTGACAAAACTGTTTTTTGATATGTACTGACCAAGAGCCAAATATCCGTCCGGCCCGACCTCTCTCAGTCAATAAGCATTTTATCATATGATCACTTCTTTTTTTTTTTTTTTTTTTTTTCATTTTATTGTTATTATTTTTTTTTTGGTAGAACGAGGCCACGCCGGGGCCGCACGCATTTCTTGTGGGACCTTTTTTTCTTATGGCTTTCCAAGGAAATTGCTCGCGGAACCGTACGGGTCATATGATAACAAGAGATATTGCCTAATAACATGAGCTGATACGCCGTCCATAGGCACTTTCTGTTCCTTGCGTTTGGTTGGTTACTAGTGTAAAGTAACTAAGACATCCGGAGATACTTTATGTTCCTTGAGGTCTGTTACCTAGCATCATACGGAAGTATTTATGTTCCTTAACAAAGATCTGCCTAAAAGAATCGATAAACGTTGTGCGCTTGGCAATATTAATACTTTGCGTAACACAGCCGTTAACTTGGCAATCATAACGGAAGATACATTGTTACAAGAGACAATTTTAATTTTCAGTTCCAACGCAGTCGAAAAATCGGAGAGTTCGAGTAATCGGGAATTGAATTAGAGCTTTCGTCTGAGAAGAGGGCAACGACTTTTGTTTCGAGTTTTCAGGAGGCTTGAAAAAAAAGAAGGTTCCAGAAATCGGCATTCCCCTGTAGATTAAAGAAACAAATTGCCATTGTAAGCAGCGACCAACAAAAGGGCTGCAAAAAATTAATCAATTTTGAATCGTTACGTTTCAGAGTTTCATTAAAAACGCAGCATCCGGCCTGAAATGAAAAACAAAAGCACTCAAATGTATCGATCCAAAAAACACTCACAAAATTACAATTATTACTTTTATCGATGGCAGATGTTTATCTTTTCAAAAATGTATAAAAACAGATAGGTGTCAAGATTATCGAAGGTAATTTAGGATCATGTACACACTCCAACGTTGTTTTCACAATCGTGAGACTTTCCATTAATAGTATTTGTGTCAACTGGCTGTCATAAGGAAAAATTCTTCAAGGTAAGTCAAGTGTGAGTTCGAGCTAATGTGGCTTCAAAATAATGAACGGATTTACGTTTTACGTCATGGTTAGAAAGAAAACCTACATCAGGATACTTAAAAATGACACGGAAGACGCGTGTGTGAATTTGCTAGGATTTCAAGGTCTGCCTTGGCAGAATGACCCTGACGTGTCTAACGTAACATAAACTTGACTTCAGAATTACAAGAAAAATCATTGGAGGAAGGCGCAAAGGATCCTAGTTGCATTCAGGTTCTTTCTATAAACTAGGCGAGGGTGGTAAGAAGCACTTTCGTGATTGTGAATGGCCTTATTCTTTTGCCCCGTGAAATTATGGCTAGCTTTTTCCTCATGAATAGCCCTTTCATTACTCGTGTAGTAGCTACCAACCTTGATTTTGAAAATGACTTTCCGTGAAAAAAAGAAATAATAAATGCTTAAATTGTCGGGAACCTCAATTTGATTATGCTTCCCATTACTTTTTACACAACAATGTTATTACGTAACAAATAGCAGTTGCATAATGGTGAACCTTGCCCCAGTCTTTGGTGGAACGCGGGAAAAAAAGGAGTGGGAGAATGATGAAGACGAGGAAATAGGCTGTGCTCGGCTTTGCTTGGAATCATAACTTTCAAATTCTCTTTACATGTAATTTTGTATGTTCGCGTGAGAAATTACCTCCCTTTACATCTCTCCATATGTGCGTTTTGTCTAGATTTGCAGCTTAATAGCCGCGCGCTTGAAATTTACTCGTTTCTTCTATTTTGACTCGCCCTACGAGTTCACCAAAATACGACACAACTCGTAAAAATACTCAGCGATACTACACAACTAAACGTCTAATAAGATATATTATTTTATTACGTGATATATGGAATAAGGTCACAACAAGAGTGACATTTGATGTTAAGTGTTAAGTGATATGCCCTTCCCACACCTTCAACGGGTTCCACACTTCTCGAGCGAGGTCGTCGGAGAGCGTTAATTTCAAATGAACTTTTAGCAGGCCAAGGAGGACCTCTTCATCTGAAAAAGGAAAACAAGGGGGTGATGGTCCTGTTTATATCTGACCAATGAGGTGTATTTGTAACCTCTAGCCAGAAGACACCTCCCATGCACGGAGGAACATTGTGTCGGAGCCCTAAGCACACAATAAGCACTACATTTTCAGCCCCTAGTAAGAGGCACCTTCTATTAGGGTCCATTGAGGACAGCAGTGACTGACAGTTGGACCTGGCCTTGATCAGTGAATACTAGATATGTAAGTTCCAGTATGGCCACATCTCCCTTGAAAAAAAAAAAAACATTTGGGATAATGGTCATGGGGCCCGTTTCTCAAAGCTCCAGGTAATTACCGGGCCCATTAAGCTGTTTTGTTTTCCATTCCAGATGGGAGTTTAAAATGGTTCGAAAATTGTGCAGTAAAGTTATCAGCTAATGAGGCTTTGATTTCAAAATCTGATTCCGGGCCCGTTAAGTTACCGGATCTTTCGAGAAACGGGCCCCTGGTCACACATGTTAACCTCCTATAACGAACATTGATGCATTCAGGCTTAACAGAATTGAAAACTAGATTCATTGTTACCATTAAGGGTATGTATGCTTTAAGGGAAGTCACCTGATTATTGATTAAACATGTATTTCGTACTAGTAAGGGAACAATTTCCTTGAGTAGAAACCTTTCTTGATGTTTCCATTATTATCTTGTTCTTACAGCAACATGTTTTCCATGGGTCTCATCTGTTGAAAGGTACCATGAATCTTTCTGGCAACTTTACTCTTCACATCAAGACCAGCGACCTGACCCATGTCAAAAGCTGCCCAGTGATTTTTCCTGAAAACTTTCCAGCTGCAAATGTTTCTGCAACAATCGTGATCATTGTAGTAAACATACTATCAAGCTTTGTAGGCGCGACGACAAACTTTCTGGTTCTTTGGGCCATTACGAAGACACCCTCGCTACACATTCCCTCGACAGTGCATCTGTTCTGCCTCGCGTTGTCCGATTTTATCACCACTGCCCTCGTTCAACCGTTGTTTTCTGTGCATCTTATTGGTGTATTGGCTCACAACTTTCCATTGTATTGCATCTCGGGCGCCATATTGTATCCAATCGGATCTTTTGTTTTCTTGTTGTCTTTATTGGCCATCGCAGCGGTCAGTTTCGATCGATACCTGGCGCTGGTTTTGCACTTACGGTATGCCACCATCGTTACGGTCAGCCGTGTGATCAAGATCAACCTGTCATTATTTATTCCTGTTTTTCCATTATCGATATATTTCTGGTTTTCAAGAGAAGACTGGTTCAAGCGGGCTATAACTGGCTTGGGTCTCATCCTCATTTTAGTTAGCATAGTAACAATTCCCATTTCCTATTGCCAGATTTTTACCATTTTGCGACGACACAAGAAACAAATTCAGAATCAAAATAACATAACGACAGGCACGCGTGGAATCTCGTCGGTGGAAGTTGCCAAATACAGGAAATCTGTATTCACAATTCTCTTTGTGTTGGGCGCGGTTGCACTCAGTTATTTCCCCATTGTAATACGGTTTGTTATTGCACGGTTCTCAAAGACGGAGGTCAGCGGATTCGTAATGTTTGTTGGAGGAATTATAGTATTTTTGAATTCTTCAGTTAATCCATCAGTTTACTGTTGGAGAATGAAGGAAATACGATTGTTTGTGATATCAAAATTGCGCTGCGCGTTTAGAGTCAGCGGTCAACACGATGGAGCATGCGTAGTTCGTGTCAATCGAGTTAGACCAGTTTATGCTCACTCATCCCGTGGAACAACAGTATGACAAAAAACCATTTTGGGCGGGTCATTTTGTGAGATGGTGAATATTCTGTTATGAGACTCAGTAACTCTTACAGAATTGAGTCTTCTAGGTTCGTGATCATCAATTGGGGAGCAGGGATGGCGCAGTGGTGAGAGCGCTCACCTCGCAGCAATGTGACCCAGGTGCGATTCCGGCCAGGTGCCATATGTAGGTTGTTTGTTGGTTCTCGCCATGGTGCGAGGGTTTTCTTCGGGTTCTCCGGTTTTCCTTCCTCACAAAGACCAACATCTCCTAATTTCAATTCGACTAGGATAGAAGAGCTGCATGAAAACCAGCTGAGACTGATGTGGCTTACTCTCCAAGTATTGTAATTTGTTACCACCATGTTGCTCTTGTGATTCTAACGCCCGACTGCCCACACAGAAAGTCTTGTGACTTCAGGTGGTTTATCTCAGTTTATCGAGAGTGCACTTAGGTGCACTTTAAGCCACGAACAATATTTTTACCCTATCGATAGTCATATTTGGGTTCGTCTTCTGGGCTTGGTCTGGATTCACTAAAGATCCTGTTTGGATTTCTTGTTATTTAAACTTTAGTTTCTATTTAATGTTTCAAGAACTTTGTACCTCGTTTCTGAGAGTCGCGTAAAACTGTTTGGGTTAGTATAATAAAGGATGCTTAATCCTCCAAGGGCAGTCGAGTCGTCCCATGTGGCCTACACAGGGCAGTAGTCCAGGAGATGAAGAAAAGTTACCGGAGTCTCGGTACCTCCTAGTATTAATTGAAGCAAATCAAGAAAACCACGAGTCAGTTTTAGAGCGAATATGTTTACTAGGCATGGCTCAGAGCTTAATTTGCATAACATCTGAACGTGACACGCAGGTTTTTATTGGTTTGCTTCAAGAGAAAATGATGGCAATTTCTCTTGTTTGCTTCTGTTAACAAGAGGAACCTAATTTGCCTAAAGCAATTATCAAAATACCTTTAAACTTGGTTAAGTATAATACACAATGATCTTAGGTTTTAAGTGTTGAGTCAGGTGACCTGCTATCAATTTTTAATTGTAAATTTTTAAAGTAAATTAAACAAAAAAAGGTGTCGAGATGTCATAAAACGGATACAAAATGAATTGTCCAGAATACGATTCCCGTGGGAGGCGCAGTGGCCCCATGGTTAGTGCGCTCGACTCCGGAGCCCCTAGCCGGGGACATTGTGTTGCGTTCTTGGGCAAGACACTTGACTGTCACGGTGCCTCTCTCTACCCAGGTGCATAAATAGGTACTGGCGAATTTAATGCTGTGGGTAACCCTGTGAAGGACTAGCATCCCATCCAGGGGGGAGTAGAAATACTCTTAGTCACTTCATGCTACAGAAACCAGGATAAGCCCCGGCCTGATGGGCCACAATTGGCTCGTATGCAGACTTTACCTATCTAGAATACGCCGATTCTGGTCGCAATAGTTGACACTGATTTATCGTTTAAGAGTTAGATAACAAGTAAAACATGTCACTGATGTGACATACTTTGTTTCTTATTATCTATTGAAGAGAATAAAAAAAAATCACCATTCAGGTCATGGATAGTTTCTTTGAGTTATGGCATAATTAACAACTATTCACCGAAATGGAGGTGGCTAGAGGTGGATATAAATATCCAACGCTAGCCACCTCCACTTCAGTGAATAGTTGTTTTAGTATATACTAAAACAGTCAGATAATATACACCACAAATACTAATTTGGATGATTTCTTCACTTGTCACAGCTGCAAACCGGGACGCCATTTTCTCTTGGGTTGCTCGGAGGTACTGGCACAGGATATCCGGAGTTTGACGAGCCAATCAGCACGCGCGTTTAACACTATCCACTGTCTTAGTATATACTAATTAAGAATAACCAATATCTATCTAATGTGAAAGGTGACCTAATCAACATGACACGAGCATTGGGCAAATACAAAATTTGAGTTCAGGCCTTGATAGAAATCTAACCCAGGACTTCCCGAACACCGGACAGGCGCTTCATCTACTGAGCTACGAGAACTCATGAAGAGCAAAGTAATTTTACTGAGTCCGTATTACATCGGCGCCCTGCATACTGTTAGGATCAGCACTGTCGACCGAGTAATCATGAGTTTAATTCTTGGGTTGCACGTGACGTCATCATTTTCTAAAATCCAAAACTAAAGAGCCATCCAAGTTATTATCTTCGTCAGGCATGAGAGGAGATAAAGTTAAAACTGTAAACAACTTTTCATCTCAAGAACATGCTTCGTCTAATTAAAAACAGTCACATTATAAATTTCAGAGTTATGGCGGTGTGTGACATACAGGTATGAACATGTTTGTCGAAAAATATGTACAGTCGAACCTGTATTATAGCAGTCACCTTCGGGGAATGGGTAATGACGCTTTAAAAATGTCCGGGTTTCCGTCACGCGCCATAAGCCTCACTCCAGGCTAGTCAGTAGATGAATCGCTGCCACGAATATGCCCCTGTCTCCCCTTCCACGTGAGGCATTTTTTACTGAGCATTGTTTAGCATCATCCAATCAGCGTGGAGCAAACAGAGTGACGGTTGCTCCTTGGCACACGAAATCCGTGCCGCGGATGCTGATCGCTTCGAAAGCCGCATTTCTCGAAAATTATTTGGCGGCTAGCGCTTGGATTTTGAATGGATCTTCGATTGAATGCCACGAGAAGAAGCGTCAACCTTTCAGTTTATCTGGTGTTCGATTTAGAAGTCGGGCGATTCTAATTTCTCGGTGAAAATCGGCCTCGCGCTGGACCGATCAAAAATGAGCTTTCCACCCTTGTCTCCTTCTTATAACGTATAGTAACAGTAACGCAAAACCCACCAAATCGCTCAAATTCGCCATTCAGCGCCACAGAAACGACAATCCAAAGCAACTGAGATACGTTTACATTTATTTTGAGCTTTAACTTAGACATTCCTCGATATAGGCTTACGATATTAATACTCTTCAATGTTCTCCCATACATTTTTTTACATTTCGAACATGAACAGACACACTGCTTGTATGGGCCCCCTGTTGAAGCAACTTATTGAATTTTTTTTCCTTTTAATCTCTTTTCGGGGGGGGGGGGAGCTTACGCCATCAGGATTTAGACATTTCCATAATTTCGTACCAAAGGCAGGAACATACTCAAGTTTCCTATGCAATCGCGTAAGAAAAAAAAAAGAAAAAATAATTAGATATCGGGTCAGTTTGTCTGGTTTCCGTAGTTAAATAATCGTTTATTATATGGAGGGAGTGTTTTTACTCGGAACTAAAAACCACTCGCAGATTCCCTACGCCACCTCATCCGGGACCCCGAGTGGCGTAATTTTCGCGTATGTGACCTTTGTGAGTGTCCGTATCGTGTTCAATGACGAGACGATTCCCGGCCTTTTGCTTTTGTTGATATATTTAGTCTCCATATAATCAAAAGAGCCATTACACGTTGGCTCGAAGATCTGAATTTTATGTTCGCCGTGGCAAGAAACAAGTATCTCATCTCGTTCGGGGGCTTCGCTCAACTCCGTGAGATATTGTTCTTGCCACTCGAACATAATAATTCATATCTTCTCGCCACACCGTTGTAATATATCCTCTATGTAGGCCTTCAATTTTCTTACGCCAGAGAAGTTCCTGGTGTCCCGTCAAATTGAGGCAAGTCTTCTCGTTGCCTCTGCCGATGGTTCGCCGCCTCTTACCTGACCTTTTATAGTTAGTTGTTTTAAACAGAAATTAATGAAAGAAGAATTCAATCACGCAATGTCTGACAAGACTTTTGCCTCAAGGCATGAAACTCACTGGCCCAATAATATTTCGGGCAATTTAATGATTAGTGAAAAATAAACACGGAAATCAATTACCTGTTGTGCTATTCGGTAATTGTAATGAACCTACTCGTAGTATTTGAAAGGTTTTCCGTTTCCCAGCAAAGGTGAAACCGTTTAACATACAGGCTCAAAAGGAAAAAACAATTTAGAATAACAGCTCGTCAGGACCGTTTAGTTAATAGGTTGGACTGCGACGCGCTTACTTAATTAGAGTTCAAAATACATTATAGTAATTCAGGGAAGGTAAAACAGTACATTTTCTGAACTTTGGACACACTGACCCCCGCGCTTTCTTTAAGAGAGGGACCCCCGGACCGCTTTCTAAACAGAGATTTTTTGCCTTTATAGAAGTTGTAGAAGTATTAGGAAAAGTGCTTATGTAAATGTTCTGGGGGGGCGTGTGATCAGTTCAGATAATCAGTGGCTTATATAGTCAAAGTAAGTTCCAGATACTTGCATTAGGAGGTACTTGGAGGTATACCAACAGGGCGGCTCCCATACTGGGCTCTGTAAATTTGTGCAAAATATGTCGACACATATTTGAAGATCGGGGAAAACGTTAAGACCTAAAACTTGGAAAAGTGTCTTTGCTATTTATCTCCTGTCCACAGTGTTCGGCTTAGTAAAATATATTCTATATACAGGGCTAAAAAGGTTACAAAAATTAAAATGTGTAACCGAAAACGTTTGGTTTAAACATTTTAATTTTTTAACCTTTTAGCCTTGTATATAGAATATATTTATCTCCTATAACATGATAATTTCTTAGGTTCATTCACTACATAGTTTTTGAATTATTATTTTTTTAATTGCGTGACGGTGCAACCCAAGAATAAGTGAAAAAAGGAATGAAATTTGAAGCTCGGGAATGCAATGTGCAAAGTGAACTGATCGCCGAACTGATCAACATTATATATTATGACACGTGTGTGGGGCAAAGAGAAAAGTCCCCAATATCTATGGGTGCTTACCATTTGTCAGAATAAACCGGTTGGGATGAGCGTTGAATAATGGTAAGGGTTTTTCTAAGATCAGCAAACCAACCGAACGAAATCGCGCTTACCATTTGCAATTCGATTTCCCGTAATTGTTTTTGGCTGATGAGAGACTGGAAACTGGAAAGTTTAGCAAATGGTAAGGAAATTTCCACCGTTCCTTTCCGAACAGAAAAAGAGGAGTACCTCTGAAGATACTTCACAATTTCCGAACGGAATTTCCGGAAAGTTACCTTACCATTTGACTTCAAACCGAAATTTCCGGATTTTCTGGCCAAATGGTAAGCACCCTATATCTATCTACCATTCGTTTCTGCTATTCCTAACCCATTCGAGGTTTTATTTTTATTGCCAAGATCATAATGTCATTACACACCTGATCACCATGCATAACAATATATTAAGCTATTTAAGGCAATAAATTACTACTGATGTTTACCTTGGGTCCTCCTAGGGAACAAATCAATGTTGTCGTTTCTGGAGAGAAAACGTTGAAGCCTCGCGAGGGGGAGGAAGTGTGGGGGGAGGGCTTAACCAAGGTACAATCCATGCTTTAAGATGCTTGAGTATATTGTCCGTGCAATGATAAACCTAGTTTTCCGTTTAGTCTTGTTTATGAAATGTTGTACATAAGAACAATACGACCCAATTTAAACACCCAGAGCGACTCCATTAGGGCCAAGCTCTTTGTTTAACTTTTAATGCTTCTTTTAATTTATTCATTTTCTCGCTATATATGTACTCGATTTCATTATTTACTCTCACTTGATAATGACGTTCTGGAAACGTCGAAACGTCGTGCAATGTTTTTCCATTATCGATATATTTCTGGTTTTCAAGAGAAGACTGGTTCAAGCGGGCTTTAACTGGCTTGGGTCTCATCGTCATTTTAGTTGGCATAGTGACAATTCCCATTTCCTATTGCCAGATTTTTACCATTTTGCGACGACACAAGAAACAAATACAGAATCAAAATAACATAACGACAGGCACGCGTGGAATCTCGTCAATGGAAGTTGCCAAATACAGGAAATCTGTATTCACAATTCTCTTTGTGTTGGGCGCGGTTGCACTCAGTTATTTCCCCATTGTAATACGGTTTGTTATTGCACGGTTTTCAAAGACGGAGGTCAGCGGATTCGTAATGTTTGTTGGAGGAATTATAGTATTTTTGAATTCTTCAGTTAATCCATCAGTTTACTGTTGGAGAATGAAGGAAATACGATTGTTTGTGATATCAAAATTGCGCTGCGCGTTTAGAGTCAGCGGTCAACACGATGGAGCATGCGTAGTTCGTGTCAATCGAGTTAGACCAGTTTATGCTCACTCATCCCGTGGAACAACAGTATGACAAAAAACCATTTTGGGCGGGTCATTTTGTGAGATGGTGAATATTCTGTTATGAGACTCAGTTACTCTTACAGAATTGAGTCTTCTAGGTTCGTGATCATCAATTGGGGAGCAGGGATGGCGCAGTGGTGAGAGCGCTCACCTCGCAGCAATGTGACCCAGGTGCGATTCCGGCCAGGTGCCATATGTAGGTTGTTTGTTGGTTCTCGCCATGGTGCGAGGGTTTTCTTCGGGTTCTCCGGTTTTCCTTCCTCACAAAGACCAACATCTCCTAATTTCAATTCGACTAGGATAGAAGAGCTGCATGAAAACCAGCTGAGACTGATGTGGCTTACTCTCCAAGTATTGTAATTTGTTACCACCATGTTGCTCTTGTGATTCTAACGCCCGACTGCCCACACAGAAAGTCTTGTGACTTCAGGTGGTTTATCTCAGTTTATCGAGAGTGCACTTAGGTGCACTTTAAGCCACGAACAATATTTTTACCCTATCGATAGTCATATTTGGGTTCGTCTTCTGGGCTTGGTCTGGATTCACTAAAGATCCTGTTTGGATTTCTTGTTATTTAAACTTTAGTTTCTATTTAATGTTTCAAGAACTTTGTACCTCGTTTCTGAGAGTCGCGTAAAACTGTTTGGGTTAGTATAATAAAGGATGCTTAATCCTCCAAGGGCAGTCGAGTCGTCCCATGTGGCCTACACAGGGCAGTAGTCCAGGAGATGAAGAAAAGTTACCGGAGTCTCGGTACCTCCTAGTATTAATTGAAGCAAATCAAGAAAACCACGAGTCAGTTTTAGAGCGAATATGTTTACTAGGCATGGCTCAGAGCTTAATTTGCATAACATCTGAACGTGACACGCAGGTTTTTATTGGTTTGCTTCAAGAGAAAATGATGGCAATTTCTCTTGTTTGCTTCTGTTAACAAGAGGAACCTAATTTGCCTAAAGCAATTATCAAAATACCTTTAAACTTGGTTAAGTATAATACACAATGATCTTAGGTTTTAAGTGTTGAGTCAGGTGACCTGCTATCAATTTTTAATTGTAAATTTTTAAAGTAAATTAAACAAAAAAGGTGTCGAGATGTCATAAAACGGATACAAAATGAATTGTCCAGAATACGATTCCCGTGGGAGGCGCAGTGGCCCCATGGTTAGTGCGCTCGACTCCGGAGCCCCTAGCCGGGGACATTGTGTTGCGTTCTTGGGCAAGACACTTGACTGTCACGGTGCCTCTCTCTACCCAGGTGCATAAATAGGTACTGGCGAATTTAATGCTGTGGGTAACCCTGTGAAGGACTAGCATCCCATCCAGGGGGGAGTAGAAATACTCTTAGTCACTTCATGCTACAGAAACCAGGATAAGCCCCGGCCTGATGGGCCACAATTGGCTCGTATGCAGACTTTACCTATCTAGAATACGCCGATTCTGGTCGCAATAGTTGACACTGATTTATCGTTTAAGAGTTAGATAACAAGTAAAACATGTCACTGATGTGACATACTTTGTTTCTTATTATCTATTGAAGAGAATAAAAAAAAATCACCATTCAGGTCATGGATAGTTTCTTTGAGTTATGGCATAATTAACAACTATTCACCGAAATGGAGGTGGCTAGAGGTGGATATAAATATCCAACGCTAGCCACCTCCACTTCAGTGAATAGTTGTTTTAGTATATACTAAAACAGTCAGATAATATACACCACAAATACTAATTTGGATGATTTCTTCACTTGTCACAGCTGCAAACCGGGACGCCATTTTCTCTTGGGTTGCTCGGAGGTACTGGCACAGGATATCCGGAGTTTGACGAGCCAATCAGCACGCGCGTTTAACACTATCCACTGTCTTAGTATATACTAATTAAGAATAACCAATATCTATCTAATGTGAAAGGTGACCTAATCAACATGACACGAGCATTGGGCAAATACAAAATTTGAGTTCAGGCCTTGATAGAAATCTAACCCAGGACTTCCCGAACACCGGACAGGCGCTTCATCTACTGAGCTACGAGAACTCATGAAGAGCAAAGTAATTTTACTGAGTCCGTATTACATCGGCGCCCTGCATACTGTTAGGATCAGCACTGTCGACCGAGTAATCATGAGTTTAATTCTTGGGTTGCACGTGACGTCATCATTTTCTAAAATCCAAAACTAAAGAGCCATCCAAGTTATTATCTTCGTCAGGCATGAGAGGAGATAAAGTTAAAACTGTAAACAACTTTTCATCTCAAGAACATGCTTCGTCTAATTAAAAACAGTCACATTATAAATTTCAGAGTTATGGCGGTGTGTGACATACAGGTATGAACATGTTTGTCGAAAAATATGTACAGTCGAACCTGTATTAAGCAGTCACCTTCGGGGAATGGCTAATTGACCGCTTTTAAAAATGCAGGTTGACCGCTTAATACAAGCCTTACAACACACAGGTCAGAACAAGGTGAAAATGCCGTTTTGTATTACAGTTAATGACGTAGTGTACAGCTTATGCATAAAAGCGCTCAAAAACTCACTTGCTCGGTTGAAAGTAACTGCAACAATAACATGGTTTGAGAAAAATAGAGCATAGAAAGGGACTGACAAAACAGTATCATCAAGTTCATGCGGCCACTATTACAGCCGGGCGTTGGAAAAAGACATACTCCTTTTGAGTCTTGTCTTTGAAACCTTGAAACATTTAAACCATTTATTATTATTATTATTATTATTATTATTATTATTATTATTATTTAGAATTTTACAATTTAAAGGTTTTACAAAACACGCTTATAGCAGAGCTAATCTAAGCGGGTTGTACTATTTACATCATATCCATAGGGTAAAAAGTGATTTTAAAACAGCTGCTAGTTACATACGTACAGTTAACAATTACCCGCCAAGTCAGTAGAAGGGTAAAGCAACCTGAAAGGTGTAAAGTAGATATACGGCTACATGCGAAGTTGATAGCTATAGGGTATAATAGTTACTTGTGTTTAAATTCAGTATTTGGAGTGGGAATGGGCAGCAGCATAAAAGTCCTCAATCTCAAGTACACGGTTAGAAGCAACTTATGAATTTTTCTTTTAAATGCATGCTCTTTTCGTGAGCTTACGCCAATCAGGATGTAGACAGTTTCATAATTTCGTACCAAAGGCAGGAAAAGACTCAAGTTTCATATGCAATCGTCGTAAGAAAAAAAAAAAAAGGAAGAAAAATAATTAGATATCAGGGTCGGTTGTTTGGGTTTCCGTAGTTACATATCGTTATTTTATGGAGGAGAGTGTTTTACTCGGAACTAAACCACTCGAAGATTCCATACGCCACTTTATCCGGGACCCGAGTGGCGTATTTTCCGTATGTCACCTTTGTGAGTGTCGTATCGTTCAATGACGTCACGATTCCCGCCTTTTGCTTTTGTTATATATTTAGTATCCATATAATACAAAGAGCATTACACGTTGGCTTGAAGATATGAATTTTATGTTCTCGTGGCAAGAACAATATCTCACGAGTGAGCGAAGCGAACGAGTGAGATATTGCTCTTGCCACTCGAACATAAAATTCATATCTTCTCGCCACCGTGTAATATCCTCTATGTATGCCATTCAATTTTCTTAACGCCAGAGAAAGCTCCTGGTGTCCGTCAAATTGAGCAAAGTCTCTCAGTTGCTCTGCCATGTTCGCCGCCTCTTACACTGACTTTATAGTTAGTTGTTTTAAACAGAAATTAATGAAAGAAGAATTCAATCCGCAATGCTGACAAGACTTTTGACCTCAAGGCAGAAACACTGGCAATAATATTCGGCAATTTAATGATTAGTGAAAATGAACAAGGAAATCAATTACCTGTTGTGCTATTCGTAATTGTATGAACTACTGTAGTATTTGAATGGTTTCCTTTCACAAAGTGACCGTTTAATACAGGTCAAGACAATAGAAACAGCTCGTCAGGACTTAGTAAAGGTTGACTGCGACCGCTTATTAATAGAGTTCAAAATTACAGTAATTCAGGGAAGTAATTTTCTGAACTTTGACAACTGACCGCTTAAGAGAGGGCCCGACCGCTTAACAGAGATTTTTTGGCCTTTATAGAAGTTGAAGTATTAGGAAAAGTGTTTATGTAAATGTTTGCTTGATCAGTTCAGATAGTCAGTGGCTTAAGCGGCCTTCACACGGCAAACTAAAGTTGGCAAACTCGTGTTGGCAAACTCAAGTTGATGTGTGTGAACGGCACAAAAACAGTCGGCAAACAAGTTGGCAAACTGTTGGCGACAAATAGAACTTGCCTCTATTCTCGCCAACTTTTTCGCCAACTTTTTCGTGTTGGTAAACTCGTATCTGACGTGTGAACGGTTGGCCAACATGTGCTGGTAATTTTCAACCAATCAAAACGAGCTCTATTCACGTGATTTACTTGCGTGACACTTCACAAAATGGGGGAAGCGAGTCAAAACTTTTTAAATTTAATATCAAAGCGGTTCACAATTGTCCGGTTGTTCGGGACGTTTCATCTATAGCCTACAAAGATACTGAAAACAAACAAAACAAAACGGAGGAGCGCGCGGACAAACGTGGTTTCGTCCAAACTTTTCTAATTCTCCACCGCTTTCTGGTTCTTCTCTTCTTATCCTCTGTTTCACTGTTGTACGTGATTGAAACTGCACTAAAAAGCGGCCATGTTGCCGGAAATTGCCGTGTTTGTTATTTGCCACGAGTTTGTCGTGTG
>JAHPZR010007805.1:0-11403 GCA_019787425.1 Platygyra sinensis | reverse complement strand
CGTTTTACAATAAAGTTTCGTGTGGTTGTTGTATCATGTAGTCATTGCAGATGATACTAGTTTTCATATCACTAGGCACATGTAGTCAAAGACTGCCTATTTTTATATAATGGAAGTCTTTTCCTTAAAGAGTGCGTGACAAAGTTTGTCACATGTCGCGTCTCTGTGTTTATGTGACTGATTTTGCGGAAATTTGATTGTTGGAGTTTCTCAACATTCATGTGACATTGTGCGCGAACCCGCTTTTATATATGGAAATCATTTCCCTAAATCATCTGACATGTTGTTTTGTTGGGTTTTTGGAGTTTCTCGTAATAAATTCTCTAAAGATTGCGTGACAAATTTGCATGACATATCTATCGTCTATCGTCCATCGTCCATCGTCCATCGTCCATCGTCCATCGTCCATCGTCCATCGTCCATCGTCCATCGTCCATCGTCCATCGTCCATCGTCCATCGTCCATCGTCCATCGTCCATCGTCCATCGTCCATCGTCCATCGTCTATCGTCCAACGTCTACCGTCTGGGTTTTAGCACATGCCCATATGGTAGGTCTAGTTTTTTTGTCTTGGATAACGCGATGAAAGAAAGATGTCACTGTGTCGCGCAGACATGAGGGATCCCGCTGGTATATATATTGTTTAGGGATATTTTTCTCTGTGAAAGGTCTATTAGTGCTTTAATCAAAATAAAATTAACCTTAAAAAATAAGTTCCACTAGTAGTCATAGAGGGTCATTTTAATCCCCGTTACTGTCGAGTAAGTGTCGAGTTAGGTCGAGGAAAATCATAAATATGCATAACGGTCGAGTAAATGTCGAGTTAGGTCGAGGAAAATCATTAATATTCAAACTGTCTAGGTAAAATGCGTTCCTGCATACTAATAAAGTGTCTTCCTCCATACTAAGTGTCACTCTAGTACAATACAAACAATACACTTGCCTAAACTTGCCTGCTAATAGTGAACCCTGATTGGTTCATGAAAAAATCAGTTATCTGTTTAAAATAAAAGCGGGTCGATTTCGAAAGCGTTTTCTTTCTTGCAATCGCTTTGCTAGGAAATAATTCGTTCGAGCTCGTTGTTTGGAAAATTCTGTTCCCTGTTTATCAACATGGCTTTCGTTACCGATGTTCGCGAAGTTCAAGCTCTTTTGCACGCTTGTTAAACTGTCCGTGATCGGGAAACGTTGACAAGCGCAAATTTTTGACAGCGTAATAAGGTTCTTTAGCTTTCTTTGAAAACGTTCTCCGGTTTCCGAAACCGGGCTCTTTTAACCCCGATTGGTTCATGAAAATACCTGTTAAGTTTTTATCTGAACTCTCAGCTGTGCTGACGAGAGAGAATTTAAATTCTTAGCAAACTGCTCGAGGTTTCCGCGCCGTTAATCACGCAGCGCCTCTTACTTTTAACCCTAGATTTGCATACTGACAAACTCGAACGGAGAAACCCATGGGACAGCTCTATCATTGAAATTACAACAATACAAGCTCGGAGAGCGCTAATTAAGTGTCAATACGCCACAATAAATATTTTTGAACAGCTTGTTTCTTTTATTACGTTTATTAGCGAATACACTGAAAAATTAATACACAGAGATTTGAAGTGAATAAAAAATACATTTATTGACAACGAAAGCTCCAACAACTACAAAGTGTTTAACACAAAGTAAATCAGGAAATTAGGATGCAATGAACAATAAGACTGAAGTCCCCTTAACAAAGAAATAAACTGCAATAGAACAGCACACTAGATATCGGTTTGAAATACATTTTTTATTGAGAACAAAACACAGTAGTTCTAGTCTTCATCTTGTGGAATGGGTTGCTTCTCAAACAATCGATTAAGCAAGAATTTCCGCTTATCAATGGCTAGTTCTGTCGATTCTAACCAATCAAATCCATCTGTATCTTTCAGATCTTTTTGGGTTTCCATCACTTTTTGGAAGGTGTAATCTTTCTTCATCGCTCGCATCCACTGCAAATACTCTAAAAATACTTTTCTCAGTTCTTTTCTGTAGAGAGGAAGGAGAGCGTTCTGCGCTCTAAGATGAGCTACATTTTCCGAATCTCCGTTCCTTTCGTACTCGTCGACCAAAGCATTGAACTGAACCTCGTGACGTTCCTGCGCTTCATCTAATATGCGCGACCAAGGGTTTAAGCGCTCTGTCACTTCTTGGGAAGAATCTGTTTCTTGGCTAGATTGGGAAGAATCCGTTTCTTGGCTAGATTGAGAGTCTCCACTGTCTTCGTAATATCCATTACCTCGTTGAAGAAGGCAGTATTTATAACCGTTGCTCCAAGACATTTTTTTGGGTTTGAACAGCACGAACTTTGACAGCAAACTGAAGAGCAAGTGGAACGCCGCCTTTAAAACAAGCAGTGAAAATGTGAAGCTTATGGGACGCGGTTTAGTGTGACAAGCTACTGTTACTACAGGCGGGGTTACTAAGCTCTCTTCTCTGTGTTCGGCCCTTCATCGTCTCCATACAAAGTGAGCCACTCAGGAACTGAATCTGCTGTTGTTTTATAATGTTTGATGTTATTGGCTGCTTTTCTAAGGCCCCTTGGTAGAGATTTCAGTGATTTCTTTACTCCTCTTGGTTGAGATTTCAGGGATTTCTTTACTCCTCTTGGTGTTGATAAGTGATGGACTATTGTATCCTTTTCCTCTTCCTGCACTGATAGAGGTGTTTCACTTGTTGAAGGTCTTACTCCCTGGCGCCTCTCTGCTGGATAGATCACCACTCTAACCTTAGGTTGTAGTTTCGCCTCTTGTAACCACTTCCTTCGATTGATATAATCTAATCCATGTACATCTGTGAGATGATTAGACAATCTAACGAGATATTTTGCTCCACAATTCGGAATTGGGCAATCACGGCACACGCGTTTAGTCATGTTAACAGTTCGAGATCTCAACAAAAATAAAACAGTTCCAGCGAATTTTAACCTTTAATGCGAAGGGCAAAAAGGACACAACACAGGACAAAAAGGCCACAACACAGGACAAAAAGGCCTTTTGCGGGACAAAAGGGACAAAACGAGGCCATTCAGGACAAAAGGGCAGAGAGGGCAACTTTTTTGACTTTGTGTTTTCCCCGAGCGCGTGTAAGTCGCGCGCGCGTGGCTAAACCTAAAACAAGTCTTGGTTAGCAAACATTTATTTACAAACTATCTACTAATTAATTCTTTTTTAAATATTAAATCTCAAGGAAAAATCTTTTTATTTACAATCTATCAAAATAAAAACTATTTTCAAAACTTTCAATTTTTTAAGGCAGAATCAGTAATTTTACGGAAAACATTGATATTAAAGTTGGTTAACTTAAAAATTGTGTAAGATTTCTTGTCAAGAAGGCAAATCCAAAAAAATAAATAAATCATGATTAATAATATCAAACAATTAGTCTCCTAAAGTATGGAAAGGTTAATAATCTATAGATTTGGGATTTCAAAGAAATGATTTAGAAATACATGAAACAAGAAATATGAGTGATAGGAACCGACGTTTCGGTGCATCTTGCGCCATTATCAAGGTTACATAATTAATGATAAAAAGCGGTTTGTAAAAAGGCTAAGTTGAAGCGAATTTGCATAACATAGCGGCAAGCTAATTACTTAAATACTTTAGCACGAAGAGAATCGGACTGCACATTCAATGTTGGTTTAAGCTCTTGAATATACAGCATTTCATTAACAAGGCAGTCAAATTTGTTCATGCATTTCTTGATTACATTGAAGCGTGCTAAGAAATTGTTCGGAACAGCAGTGTTATGTTCTTTGTAGTAATGCTTGCAGATTGATGACGCCTTTTGACGGTGTCCCTCAACGCGCGTGTGAAGGTGGCCCTTTGTATACCCAACATAACCTGCATCACACAGGTCACACTTGAATAAATAAACAACGCATTGCTGGGTTACAATGTTGGGCTTGGGCTCACGCAGGCTTAGATCTTGATTAAGCTTGCGGCTAGTAAACACGGGTTGAATGTCTTTCCCACCTTGCTGCTAAGATCTCTAAGTTGCCGTTTGACAGACACTGCAGCATCCTGATCTTTATAGGGGATAGCTATCCGGATGACGTCATCGGTATGCTGTTTAGACTGGTCCGCTGCGACTCTCGAGGTGATAAACTTGTTGATGACAGAATCAATAAGGTGATTCGGATACCTCAGCTTTCGGAAAACTCCTCTCAAGCGTTCACACTCCTCTGAGAAATGTGTCCAAGATGATGATAGCCGGTGCGCGCGATCAAGCATGGTGACGAGCAAACCCTGTTTGTAGCGGCTGTCCACATGGCTATGATAGTGCAGGAGAAGACCTGTGTTTGTCGGCTTAACGTAAACCTTTGTTTCAACACATGGTGCGCGATTTAGAAGCTGTAAACCAAGGAAAGGGAGCATCCCATTTTCCTCTACCTCCATAGTGAAACTTACGGCGCTATGGGCGTGATTCAAGGTATCCAGAAATGCTGTGGCTGCCGCCAGATCTGTCATCTTGACAGGGCCACCTTCACACGCGCGTTGAGGGACACCGTCAAAAGGCGTCATCAATCTGCAAGCACTACTACAAAGAACATAACACTGCTGTTCCAAACAATTTCTTAGCACGCTTCAATGTAATCAAGAAATGCATGAACAAATTTGACTGCCTGGTTAATGAAATGCTGTATATTCAAGAGCTTAAACCAACATTGAATGTGCAGTCCGATTCTCTTCGTGCTAAAGTATTTAAGTAATTAGCTTGCCGCTATGTTATGCAAATTCGCTTCAACTTAGCCTTTTCACAAACCGCTTTTTATCATTAATTATGTAACCTTGATAATGGCGCAAGATGCACCGAAACGTCGGTTCCTATCACTCATATTTCTTGTTTCATGTATTTCTAAATCATTTCTTTGAAATCCCAAATCTATAGATTATTAACCTTTCCATACTTTAGGAGACTAATTGTTTGATATTATTAATCATGATTTATTTATTTTTTTGGATTTGCCTTCTTGACAAGAAATCTTACACAATTTTTAAGTTAACCAACTTTAATATCAATGTTTTCCGTAAAATTACTGATTCTGCCTAAAAAAATTGAAAGTTTTGAAAATAGTTTTTATTTTGATAGATTGTAAATAAAAAGATTTTTCCTTGAGATTTAATATTTAAAAAAGAATTAATTAGTAGATAGTTTGTAAATAAATGTTTGCTAACCAAGACTTGTTTTAGGTTTAGCCACGCGCGCGCGACTTACACGCGCTCGGGGAAAACACAAAGTCAAAAAGTTGCCCTCTCTGCCCTTTTGTCCTGAATGGCCTCGTTTTGTCTCTTTTGTCCCGCAAAAGGCCTTTTTGTCCTGTGTTGTGGCCTTTTTGTCCTGTGTTGTATCCTTTTTGCCCTTCGCATTAAAGGTTAAAATTCGCTGGAAATGTTTTATTTTTGTTGAGATCTCGAACTGTTAACATGACTAAACGCGTGTGCCGTGATTGCCCAATTCCGAATTGTGGAGCAAAATATCTCGTTAGATTGTCTAATCATCTCACAGATGTACATGGATTAGATTATATCAATCCAAGGAAGTGGTTACAAGAGGCGAAACTACAACCTAAGGTTAGAGTGGTGATCTATCCAGCAGAGAGGCGCCAGGGAGTAAGACCTTCAACAAGTGAAACACCTCTATCAGTGCAGGAAGAGGAAAAGGATACAATAGTCCATCACTTATCAACACCAAGAGGAGTAAAGAAATCCCTGAAATCTCAACCAAGAGGAGTAAAGAAATCACTGAAATCTCTACCAAGGGGCCTTAGAAAAGCAGCCAATAACATCAAACATTATAAAACAACAGCAGATTCAGTTCCTGAGTGGCTCACTTTGTATGGAGACGATGAAGGGCCGAACACAGAGAAGAGAGCTTAGTAACCCCGCCTGTAGTAACAGTAGCTTGTCACACTAAACCGCGTCCCATAAGCTTCACATTTTCACTGCTTGTTTTAAAGGCGGCGTTCCACTTGCTCTTCAGTTTGCTGTCAAAGTTCGTGCTGTTCAAACCCAAAAAAATGTCTTGGAGCAACGGTTATAAATACTGCCTTCTTCAACGAGGTAATGGATATTACGAAGACAGTGGAGACTCTCAATCTAGCCAAGAAACGGATTCTTCCCAATCTAGCCAAGAAACAGATTCTTCCCAAGAAGTGACAGAGCGCTTAAACCCTTGGTCGCGCATATTAGATGAAGCGCAGGAACGTCACGAGGTTCAGTTCAATGCTTTGGTCGACGAGTACGAAAGGAACGGAGATTCGGAAAATGTAGCTCATCTTAGAGCGCAGAACGCTCTCCTTCCTCTCTACAGAAAAGAACTGAGAAAAGTATTTTTAGAGTATTTGCAGTGGATGCGAGCGATGAAGAAAGATTACACCTTCCAAAAAGTGATGGAAACCCAAAAAGATCTGAAAGATACAGATGGATTTGATTGGTTAGAATCGACAGAACTAGCCATTGATAAGCGGAAATTCTTGCTTAATCGATTGTTTGAGAAGCAACCCATTCCACAAGATGAAGACTAGAACTACTGTGTTTTGTTCTCAATAAAAAATGTATTTCAAACCGATATCTAGTGTGTTGTTCTATTGCAGATTATTTCTTTGTTAAGGGGACTTCAGTCTTATTGTTCATTGCATCCTAATTTCCTGATTTACTTTGTGTTAAACACTTTGTAGTTGTTGGAGCTTTCGTTGTCAATAAATGTATTTTTTATTCACTTCAAATCTCTGTGTATTAATTTTTCAGTGTATTCGCTAATAAACGTAATAAAAGAAACAAGCTGTTCAAAAATATCTATTGTGGCGTATTGACACTTAATTAGCGCTCTCCGAGCTTGTATTGTTGTAATTTCAATGATAGAGCTGTCCCATGGGTTTCTCCGTTCGAGTTTGTCAGTATGCAAATCTAGGGTTAAAAGTAAGAGGCGCTGCGTGATTAACGGCGCGGAAACCTCGAGCAGTTTGCTAAGAATTTAAATTCTCTCTCGTCAGCACAGCTGAGAGTTCAGATAAAAACTTAACAGGTATTTTCATGAACCAATCGGGGTTAAAAGAGCCCGGTTTCGGAAACCGGAGAACGTTTTCAAAGAAAGCTAAAGAACCTTATTACGCTGTCAAAAATTTGCGCTTGTCAACGTTTCCCGATCACGGACAGTTTAACAAGCGTGCAAAAGAGCTTGAACTTCGCGAACATCGGTAACGAAAGCCATGTTGATAAACAGGGAACAGAATTTTCCAAACAACGAGCTCGAACGAATTATTTCCTAGCAAAGCGATTGCAAGAAAGAAAACGCTTTCGAAATCGACCCGCTTTTATTTTAAACAGATAACTGATTTTTTCATGAACCAATCAGGGTTCACTATTAGCAGGCAAGTTTAGGCAAGTGTATTGTTTGTATTGTACTAGAGTGACACTTAGTATGGAGGAAGATACTTTATTAGTATGCAGGAACGCATTTTACCTAGACAGTTTGAATATTAATGATTTTCCTCGACCTAACTCGACATTTACTCGACCGTTATGCATATTTATGATTTTCCTCGACCTAACTCGACACTTACTCGACAGTAACGGGGATTAAAATGACCCTCTATGACTACTCTGTACATTTCCTCAAAAGCATGCTACAAGTTGTAGATAATGCCATGTTTTGGCAAAACGTATTGTTATATTTCGAAAAAGATCCACTCATTCCGAGTTTTAGACGTTTTCTATTGTGGTCACGTGACATACCAAATATGGGCGTGGTTCGAAACATGTAAAGGAAAAGTTAATTGAACAAACACGGTAAACTTTGATGCCCACTGGACTTCAGGAGCCAAAAAAGGAGGTTTTGAGATTTCCTTAGCAACAGATTTGTAGTTAAGTTTCTCCCCCCTTAAAACTCAGTCAACAAACGAGATATCAGGGAGGATACGCACTGACTTGTGTTGTCATCTGGAACGAGTTTTCAGCTTGACGGAAACATGTAGGAGAGTTTGCCGGCTATAACTAGAGAAGAGGATGAAAGATTTACTGTTCTTTTTTTGCAGACAAACTCTTATGAACCCAACACAACACTCATTTGCAGAAAAAATATCAGTGGTGACGCGAAATTAAAATCGGATGTTTCGTTTGATGGCTACTTGTTGTATTCAAAGCTTATCAAGGTCAGAATATGTTTGGAGCTCCACATGTTGATGGCAGGATGGATAATCATCACATGACAAAGTTTTGTAATTCGTTGTCACGAGCCATTTTTGTTAAAGGGGCTCAGTCACGGCATCTTGAGTTATTTTGAACATCGAAAAAAATAACCGTTAAATTGAAGGAAACCTAAAAATAACACTTTATAAAGATAGAAAAATATCAAAGAGATAATAATAAACCATAAAGGAACAAGGATGGTTAAGGATGGAGAAGATTGACACGGATTGCAAACAACGAATTTGAAAAGTTTAGCTAAGCTTTTCAAACGTGACTGAGCCCCTTTAACTTTATGAAATATAGTTCTCCAATGTTTTTTAAATAATTCAGCGAGTTTAAACAAAGGATAACCGTGTCAATGACGGGGTTAGGGTCTCTGGTTTTACTTAGCATAGATTTTTACGATTTTTCAATTTAACAAGCAGATTGGTCAGTAAATGTTAATTTACGTCTTGTAACGAGATTACTATTTTATATCATAAAATTCATTGAATTTCACACGTTACATACAGAACAAGGAAACAGAGAAAACATTAGGCCTTTAAAATTCTTTTTCTTTGGCCATCGTAGCTTAATAAAAAATAGCAAACAAACTGCAGTTACAAACATGGCAATAAAACGCATCATTTGGAAAATAAAATTATTTAACTTTACTTAACGTTTCGTATGCCGGTAGCGAAAAGCTTCATCTGTATTAGTTTACATCTTTTATATGCAATTTTCTTTCTCAGCTTTTGTCTTCGTTATTGTTTAAGTCATTTTTTCTTTTTTCTAACAATTCCTGCCATTTTATAGGCTTCGAAAGTTGCAAAATCCAAGCATCTTTTGTTCACGACCGAGTCAGAAGGGGAGTGGGTCTATTCCTGATTTGACGTCACAAACTGATTTACATTGCATTAACTCTTTGTAAAAATGCAAGCAAAGTAGATTGTGACGTCAAATCAGGAATAGACCCACTCCCCTTCTGACTCGGTCGTGAACAAAAGATGCTTGGATTTTCGCAACTTTCGAAGCCTATAGAATGGCAGGAATTGTTCGAAAATATTTTGGGGTGATGGGCACTTTAATTAGTTACTTACCTTAAATTTGAACTTAGTTGCTACTTGTATTTTGACGGTCACTTCTGGAAATGCATGTCGAAACATAAGAAACGTCAAGTTTAAGTTATAATAATTTTGTTCTCAAACATGCGTTTTATTGTCATGTTTGTAACTGCAGTTTGTGTGTTTGTTTGTAACTGCAATTCGAACAGAGGGGCTTATTTCGGGGGGAGAGGGGAGGGAAGAGGCAGGGGAGCATATCAGCGGAATAAAAAGACCTTTTCAAACTTTGGCTAGTAGATACGAATGGAATTATTTGTTGATTGAAAAGTCAGCCAAATGTAATCGAATTAAATGGAAAAGCCAATAAAATTTATTGTTCCCACGGTCAGCATTTCACAAAAGGAAATTGCGAGCGATCAATTCTTCTGGTTTTGCCAGCAAATAAGAGATGAAATATTATACAATTATTGAAACGTGAGCAATAATCGTAGGAATATACCGCAAACCTCCTCACACTAAACAGTATCTAAATTTCGACTCCCGCTATCATCTTTAGAAGGAGCAAGGCCTTGGAAATTCGGTGCCAGTCCCTTACGATCCATCAAGACCGTGGACTCCAACTTCCAGCCCTCCGCCCTATGCGGAAGTGTTTTGGCAAGTGACTCGTTCCAGGCCAACTTACTTTGCCAAACAGTTTCCCGCAAGAAAGATAGTACTGTATAACAGCGTCAAAAGGTTGTGATCCCTAAAAACAATTGACTCTGCTTTGGTATGACGGTATCTCGTTTCTTATTATGAATAAAATATAAAAAAGATGAGTTAAACTTCATTTATTCCTTTTCGAATGAAACAAAGATAACAATATATTTTTTAACAAAAAATTGAAAGAAAGGCTTTCACACTTACAAACTTTACTTACCAGACAAACTTAAGTCATTCTTGCTTACTCGTTTGCGAATAAAGCAAACAAAAGAGACTTCTTTCTGAAACACTTACAAACGATTTGCTGTCGCACATCAACTTGTCTTTGTTTATTCTTTTGCGAATGAAACAAAGGAAACTACAGTTCACCTTTAGAAATAATACTACCTTGTTTTGCCATCCAAGACAAAATCACCTTTGCTTATTCTCCTTCAAATGAAGCAAAGAAAACTACTTTTTAACACACAAAAAAAACGATTTTGCTTACTTGCTTTGCCGTGCGAGACGGCGAACTTCACTTTGTGTATTCTTCGAATGACGCAAAGAAAACTACGGTTTTTTTTTATAAAAAAAACTACTTGCTTTGCCGACTAAGATAAGCTTAAATACATTGTTTACTCTTTCTCGAATGAAACAATACATTTATTAGTCTACCGAGCTTTTCGAGCAAAGGAGACAACGAGGACTCCCACCAAGCCTGCAGCTTTTGAAGACTGCACCATAATGACCTGAGAGCAGCGCTTTTCATTCAGCAGTGCCGGACAAAACCAGGGCTACGAACGCAAGCACGACAGAAGCAAGAAAGTAAGGCTTAAGACTATCTTTGCCTCCATCATCCACTGCGAGACATTCATTCAAGCCTTTGATGACTGCAACGTAGTCTTCACCAAGAAACTCCACGTAGGTTTCGTTACTAACATCTTTAAGCTCGACCGTGGAATCCTTGAACAACAGATCTTTTTTATCTCCATATTTTGCGGAGTCAAACAAGGTAAAGTTGCCCGAATCGTTGCCGTACTGTTTTGACGCCGCTAAGAGGAGAAGGACGTACTTGGCCACGTTGGCGTTCTCTTTACTCGTCATTACTGCGTGAGACGGAACTTTAGCAAGGCTGCACGTCAAGTGCTGTCCAATTTCTAAAATTAAGGGGGAAAAAAACAATTTACTTAAGAAATAGAAAACATGTACCGAGTATCTTTCGAGTTATGGAAACAAGAGTGAAAGCTTGGGAGAACGAGAAATGCTGTGGGAACACGAGCCGCAGACAAGTGTTTCCACAGCTTTTTCAAATTCTCCCAAACTTTCACGAGTTTCGCCCTCGTCAATTATCAAGCATTACAGTTCATTTTCTCGAGGTCACCACTACATTTTCTCCTATTCTTATTGGTTAAAATTGATCACGTGGCGCGATGGCGTGCACCCGCAGAGAGACACTATCAGCCC
>JAHPZR010007803.1:85000-88991 GCA_019787425.1 Platygyra sinensis | reverse complement strand
TTGGCTGCGGTTTCGTGCAGAGATCCAAGGGAATCGAAGTTTTTAAGCTGCCTTTTCGCGAAAGACGAGGCTCGTCGATAAATGGCGTCAACGCTGGCTCGGAGATGTCACGAAAGCACCCAAATCGACCAGGACTTCTGGGAGCAGATCAAAAAACCGACAAAGTGTCACATTTGCGAGAAACATTTTAAACCCTAGGATATTGAAATTTGTATGAGACTTTTAAAATTGGCCTCGCCTTGTTCATTTTCTTGGCACTCCGACTAATGTCCCTTCCTTCTGTAGATGTATGTAAAAACCATACGAACGGTCAAGTTACAGTTAAATAATTTTGCTTTCCACATGCGTTTTATTGTCATGTTTGTAACTGCAATTTGTGTGCTATTTCTCATGATCAATTGACACCTGTCAATCAAGTTTTCAGCTGACCAGTACCACGTGGCCATATTGCGGGCTAAAGTTTATAGCTCGTCCAGGTCACGTGTTTTATCGGGCTACAGGACCTCCGCATTCAGGTGACCTAAATCTATATATTGTTTATTTGTTTTCCAAGTTGAGTGGCTCACAGACACTTAACGCATTTCTTTAATTCAACTGTTTCGAAGAATTGAAATACTGCTACTTGACAGGTAAAATCACTGTTCGATGTGTTATAATAAATTCAACAAAACAAAATAATTCCTTGCAAATAGTGCAAAAACTATGGTGTTACTGTCTTGAGATGCACTAATATGCATTTAATGTTTGTACCCATTTAACATTTTCTTAAAATTCAATGTTAGGGAAACATCTACTAATCGTGTACGTGAATCAATTTTATTGTAACCGAATCTACATACAGGAAAAACTACAGGATTCAACTATATGTTAAAAAATCGTAAGCCACACATGTACGCATCGCGGACCTATTTTTTAATGGAGGGTGGCTGATACAGTCGGCCACCAAATTATACGTTAATATATTATAAGTTATCCGACGTTTGGCCCCAAATTTGGCGATTTTGGTGATTTTGGCATCTCCGAAGGGGGGTGGCTAGCCAGCCAATCCACCCCCCCCCTGGATCCGCCCCTGAGCCAATCAAATTCACTTATTCACAATAGACTACGGCAAATTTATACTAAAAACGAATAACCAACGTGACGCAGCTGAGTTAATCCGAATTGACTATTTACTAAACAAGGGTGGGTAGTCTAATTGTTTTAGTAAACACTCTGAAGAATTACAGAGGAAAACCTACTAACAATTATTTTGAGGAGACAAAAATCAATAAACTAATACAGAAAGAAAACTCGCGCCCTTTTTTTATTATCTGATAGACAACGATCGGAACACCAATCAGATTTGTGGATTTTTTACGAAACACTGAGTGTCTGCTATTAGTACTGAATCTTGCGTGCTATCACGAATACACTTCTGACTGGCTACGCGACTCACTAGATTATGCTATATTGTGCTAGTCAGTACTATTTAGGACTTTTTGTAAATGGCTTTCTAGTACCCAGTTGTAACATTTAGACTCTAAGGCTTTTTTTAGATTTAAGGTGCATTTCCATGAGTTAAGGTACAGTTTTTTGGATTTGCTTGTAGTATGTGTAACTTAATTTGTTATATATTAGTTATGTCACGCACGGGCCGACAATAATTGTCTCTTTTATCACATAGTAGATAGAGCGTGACATCTCATGCAACTTCCGGGCATGCAACTTATTTCAGAGTTGTCATGCCATGGCCCTCTAAACCAGCCATGGAATGGTTGGGAAATGCCAAAAGACAAGCGTGTTAGGGAGATCTAAATGAAGCCATAATTAATTGCTTTTTTTAACCCACTCTCTTAGAGCTGCTGCTTCATACATGGTTGGGCCAGAAAATACCAAAACTATTTAAAATGTCTAATAATAATATAAAATATACAGTGGAACCCGGTTAATACGGACACCAAAGGGACATGCCATAGTGTCCGTATTATCCGGGTGTCCGTATTAAGCGGGCTCTCAGAGAAAACGTCAGGAGCACATATTTTATCGATATAAAGACCAAAGCAGACAGTTTTAACGAGAAAGCTGTTCATCCCAAGGAACAAAGAAACAAACAGTTCATCTAACCTCTTCACTGCCAAGGGGCTTCCCTTTGACGAGTAAAATCGTCTGGCGTTAGACAGAGTAAAATCTCTAAGTGCGTCCTTGGCGAAAGGGTAAAGGGAGATAATTTTTTAACCCTTCACTGCCAAGGGGCTTAATTCCCTTTGACGAGTAAAATCGTCTGGCGTTAGAAAGAGTAAAATCTATAAGTACTTCCTTGGCAGTGACAGGCTAAGGAAACGTCACGATCATTTATCATAGTCTCGGAGTAAAATTTTAAGTTTTGTAGAGTATTGTTATTGAAATAGGCATGACAGTGGATCTGTGACTTTACTTCGCTGCTGTTTTTTTAGCACAGCTCTGTAATAAAATTTTATTCACACATAAAAATCTGTCATTATTTGAACAGGGTACAATGTTTACAGTTATCACATAATTGTTACAATGAAAATAGACAGTGTGCAGATAACCAGTGTCCGTAAAGCGGGGTTGACAATATATGAGAGTTTGTGACTCGGGACACACAAAAGTGTCCGTTGTCCGTATTACCCGGTGTCCGTATAAAGCGGGTTAATTTTAGAGAAAATATACGAGCTTTTTGTCGGGACAAACGAAACTGTCCGTATAAAGCGGGTGTCCGTATTAAGCGGGTGTCCGTATTAAGCGGGTGTCCGTAGAGCGGGATTCCACTGTATAATATTCAAGTTATAGCTGATTGGATCCTCTACAGCGAGAGGATCCGGTACTTCTGTTTTGTCACGGTGGTCCTTGCAAAAAAAATACCTGGGGTATCCAATCGATGGAATTAACAATCGATGAAGATCGATACCAATCGATATCAATTAATCGATTGATATTAATAATCGATGACCAATCGATGGCGAAGATTCGTGTGGTTATCGATTGATATCAATTATCAATACCAATCGATAGATAAATTGGTATCGATTGATTGCAGATTGATGGGAACGGAATTGACGCATAACACACACAACTGTACGCAGTAATTGTAAACATTTCATTTTAATGTCAACAGTGAACACTTCACCGACGTTCACCTCAAAACAGCAAAGATGATATAGCCTTTGACGATGAGCATGCACCTTATATTCAGTAAAGCCTCTACCCGGGCGCCTTGCGCAGACATATGACACAGAAAGGCAATGAGGGCAAGTGTGGAATTCGAGCGGTAGCCTTGCAGCTCCTACAAGCTCTAAATTTCATTGGCGAGGATAGAGTCGTAACCCTTTTGCTTTAGGGCTAGGGTCCATTGTTTCTGTTGTTTGTTCTTTTGTTAAACCTCAAGGGTGGTCTCCAATCAGGTGAGAACTTGTATTCGACCACACGTGCAAACAGAGTATATTCTTTGCACTGAAAAGAATGGGTTGGAATTGTTTTACCAATTTCGTCCTCAGGGCTTCCTAAAAATGGCGGATGATCGGACAGGTAGCGTGCGTGACGTCTGTTTCGAGGTCCTGTGCCAATCGATGCCAGTTGATCAACGATTTTTGTGTGGTTATCGATTGATCATCGATTGACCGATACCAATCGATACCAATTAACTAATTTTATCGATTTATATGATCGATTGGTTTTTCGATCATCGATTTCTATCGATTGGATACCCCGGGATAATAATGGCTGATATCTTACTCGCCAGTTATTACGTCATCGCCTGAAAATTTCCAGGCTGATGTGTGTTGTGCAGTCAAGAGGGGTGAGTCGGGGGCTTGTCAGAGTGTAGCAATACTTCGGCATAGTTATTTGACCAGCGGCATTTTATTGTTCTGTTTCAATTTGGCAGAAACGATAACTCGTCCTCGACCCTCTCCAGCAAGCAGAGTCGAGATCTACACTCCCAGTGGGCAAATGTGCTGATAAATTGTTCTCTAATCTTGTGTTTTGTATTTTG
>JAHPZR010007803.1:70000-80000 GCA_019787425.1 Platygyra sinensis | reverse complement strand
TGACTCGCCTTCTCTTTAATTTTGCAGAGAAAAAGTTTTAACTCCTTTGTTAACAAGAGTGTTTTTTTTCCAGGACATTCCAGCTTTTTTAATCAACTGACTGAGTCTGAAATTCACAGTCTTCATCTTCCCGATGATATTGGAAGGAGATGGAAAAATTTGGCTCGACAGCTGGGGTTCAAAGAGACATTTATAGACGTTACTGAGAGTGACAAAGACTGCAACAAGGAATGTTGCATCGCTCTTTTGGTGAACTGGATGGAGAGGGAGGGACAACAGGGAGCCACTCGTGAAAAGTTAGCTACGGCATTGGCAAACATAAGACTTCAAAACTTGGCTGACAGATTGATTGGTATGTCGCTTAGACTTTTAACACTGAAAATCGAGTATAGTGTTTTATAATTACCCAGCGCTCACAATGCCAGTCCACATTGAATGCATTATACCTAATTTGAAAGGAATTGAGCATAGAATAGATTTTTTATCGGATAGAGAGATGTAAACTAGAACATAACACTTCCAAATAAAGACGTCTCAAGTGAAAATAACAACAGAGTTGGTTGACAGTTACTTGTGACAATTTCGTGGCGAGTCAAGCTCGTTTCGTCCCAGCCAAGGGACTGATCATCAGAGACCTTTCTGCTTGGCAAACTGGTTGGGCATCGCGCCCAAAGTCCCGTTCGCTATGACAGCAGTCTCGCCTTATATCGTATAAGGATTCCCGACAGCCCAAATTCACGGGGGGTGACAACTCTAACAAACGCTGTTTGAGCAATACTAGGTCTTAAATTAAGTCGTCCCGGAAATTTGATCATCTTCCCGAATTTTGGGGAAACGTCAAATAAAATTTCCTTCTATGTCCCGATTTTTTTCTGCAATCTCCCGGAATTATCGCGCGTTTCCCGGAAACATTTCCAAGTGTCCCGATTCCCGCAGAAATCTCTAAATTCCCGGAACAATTTTGGCTTTGTTAACTCTATTGTTAACTTTCACTCGTGAATTTGTGCTGTCTGGAATCCTTATGCAATATAAGGCGAGACTGCTGTCATCATTTTGTTAGCGAACGGGACTTTGGGTGCGATGCCCAACGAGTTTGCTAAGTAAAAAGGTCTCTGATGAGTTCCTTGGTCAAGTGAAAAGAACTTATAACATAAATTGTTAAAACTGAAATTAGACCTGTTGCTCCGCGCGCAACCAGTTTATGATCACCAGTCAACAAAATTGATATGTGAGGCTCGCATTTTACATTGAAATCTGTCTTGTGATGGGCGTTGGGTACGCGGAAGACCCAGTGTATATAGTGCAAAGCAAAATTACAATTTGCTCCTCCGCGTCTGTACAGGTTGACTAAAACTTTGTGGTCCTGTTATTGCTATGAGGTAAAACGTTCTCTTATATTTAGCCTTATTAAATTGAAATTTCTGAGTAATGTTGCAAATTCCTCATTTACAGGTCCCACGCAGAGGAATGAGAAAATGTGTATCGAGTTGGAAAAAACAATTAAATTGGATGATGGCGCAAGGCAGGTGGGTTGACTCATTGAAACTGTGGAGCAAACACACAGTGTAACTCGAAACTAGTGCTGGAGTACTGTATCACCTAAGACGTTTAAGTACACTGAACCAGGTCATATCCTTCTGGTACAACCCCCCGGGGGGGGGGGGAGGCAATCCCATATATGGGCTATATAGGTACGTGCCGCGAAATAGGGTATGGTTTTCGAGGTTCTCGGTCCTTAAATAGGGTATCTTTTTTTACCCTTTTGTTGCTGTGTTCCTGGTGTGGTCCTTAGATAGGGGAGCTATGGTAGCTTGTATTATATAATACTGGAGTGTGAAAACGCCCACCTAAACGAATGTTTGAGCCTTAATAAGGGTACCAGTTTTCGCTTTCTTAGTCCTTGAATAGGGTTAGGCTTCAAGAACCTTCGCCGCACACCTGTATCCAAAATTCGCGGGAGTACCCCCCGTGGGGGTACAACTAACTAGGATTTTTAAATCCTACGTTAATCCTAGTTCTTTTGTTTCTGCCACAGTAGCACCCTGCTATAACGAAGACCCCGTTATAACGAACAACATTTGAAAGCCCGGCAGAATTACAGTAAAATATGTGGAAACAAACCGGCCCCGCTACAACGAACCCCGCTATAACGAAATCCCCACTGTAACGACCTGATTTTGACGGTCCCAACGCGCAGTTTACCCCGATATAACGAATATTTTGTCCTGTCGCTCGCAGTCAGTAAAAACGACATGATGATACAAATGGTTGATAAGCCAAACACGACTCCTATTGGCCAAGATAGGGAAACTTTGAGGTGAACACTTGCGTTTGATCCGGGTATTTTCATGAGACTCATTCACTCATATATTTATTTTCTTTTACGCAGACTCGGATTATGCTTGCTAGAGACAGCACTGGAAAGAAAAAGTTCCTTGTATGGGAGGGTACAGAAGACGAATATGAGACTCTTTTTGAGGTACTACTTAGAATCTCTTGATTGAATTTTTAACAAACTAAACGATATTTAACAATTATCCTGCGAAATCGCGCGGAATATCGTCTGATACTTAACCGACGAGGCCGTAGGCCGAGTCGGCTAAAATCAGACGATATTCCGCGAGATTGAGCAGGATAATTGTTTTATTATTCAACAAATTGATAACAAAATTGATTTCCAAGCTCGTAACATTTTAAACCTTTCTGTCGACATTTTTCACTTCACTTTTTCTTCCCACGTACGAAGCTACGTATATCGCCGGATATCTGTCACCTACGGATGACAGATATCGAGAGCATCATGACCATATTTGGATAGTGTTACAATTTGTTGAATAATAACATAGGTTATAATCAGGTTATAATCCATCAAATATTGTCGCCCGCGCGCAAGTGATCTAAACGTAACAAGTGACTGAATATTTCCCAGCTAAAACTGGCTGATGTTAATCAATTTTCAAAGCTGCGAAAAAGATTTGAGAGATAACAATCAAAATAGCCTCCATTTGGCCGAAAATATGTTCGGATATTTGTTCTTGGAAAAGAGAAGATGTCCAAGCATATTTCCGCGTCAAAAAGAGGCTTTTGGTTACATATTGTGGCATTTTATTTATTTCAAATTAGAAAAAGAAATGTATTGCATACTATTAAACTTCGTTATCTTGAGCTTAGTTATCTCAAACTGAAGTTCTTTTACCTTGGATATTGTTTTCAATCATTTTCTAGCAGCGATCTTCGACCCTGGACATCTCAAAAATTTTTGGTGAACTATACGAACAAAAAAAACCCAGAAATTGAATTGATAGGAAAAGTATTTTTTACTTGAATATTTGTCCGTTCTGTGAGGACGTTTTCATGTCCAAGCGTTAAACTGTCCTCCGTTGTCAGAACAGCTAAAAGATTATTGAAAACAAAGAAAAACTGTTCCATGGATCGTCAAAGTACTGCCTTGACTTTTGGCTTTTAAACAGAATCCTCTGGGGCGGGGGGAGGGGTAATGGAAGCTGGTAGTAAAAAGACTGGGCATTGGGGGAAACTCATGTAAATTGAAAACGCCCAATTGAAAATGGCTGACATAAGTATTAAAATATTTTTTAGGGAAAAATTGACAGTTTACAGAGCGTTCTAATAATTCTACAAAAATAGCGTTGTATTTACTGGCGTGAGATATTTTTCTCTCGTAAGCCTTTCGCGCCATATAAATACTACTTAAGCAACGCTGCCTTGTGGTATACTATGAAATATCACACTTGTCACATGTATTTGCTGGTATACACACTCGGCTTTCCATGCCATAGAAAATACAGTGGCACAAACAAAGCGACATTCGCACGGTGCATGACGGGAAGGCTGGGTGTAATACCGTCGAACACAACAGCTTTCCCATATTCTAATTAGCTGTATATTTTCTATGGTGTGTGCATGTCTAATTTTCTTGTTTATTCTTATTTGCCTTAATAGGATCTGGGAAATAATTCTGTTAAAGCCACCGTCCAGATTTCAGTAAACATGGGCGAGGAAACAAAAATCATAAAAACATTTGAAGTCAACGATCTCGACGTTTCCAAGGAGCTCGAACGTTTGCAAGAAAAGCTTTCAAACATAATATCTGATCTCGAAATAGTGAGCTGAAAGAAGAATCTTTCCCAATCCCCAACAAGCTGGATTTATTGACAAGGCATAGTAGAACCCTGCAAGAACTCTACACTAAAGTCACTGGCATGACAGGTGAAGCTTGTAAGTGCGATGAAGTAGTGAGAAGAGACTTCTACGACTTTACATACCATAATTTAAGAGCCGTACATAATGATCTGCGTGCACGAGCTGCGGACCTACAATCATTACAAGTGACCCTGAAAGAGGAGGAGAAAGAAACACTGCGAAAAATATTGTCCTATCAAAAAGGAAGAGAGAAGCAAGTGGAACATTTGGAGAGGTTATGGATAGGGCTTTTCACTCCGGTATGTAATTACGAAAACATATTTGTAAATTAACTAAATGACAATGTTCGTTTTCCTTGATCCGTTTTCCTTATAAACGGCTTTTTACTTTGTAATCGCAGCCATTTTCCCCAGCCTCCTCGTTGCTTTTCTTTCCGAAAACTAAAAGAAGACACGGTCCTTGGTGGTAAAGGCATGGTAATGAGCTCAAAAACCCGGCCCTCCCACCCTCGGGGTACTCCCTACATGGCCTATTTGGGGAGGCTCCTACCAAAAGGGACACGTTTTTCAAATTCAGACTTTAAGTATATAAAAGGGTAGAATTTTACAAGTTGAATTATATGAAAGGGCAGAGAAATCAGACCTCCTTTTTTCTTGATATAACGTGAATCGAACAGGAACTGAATAAATTAAATGAAACCTGTTTTTTGGTTAACATTTCTTCTGGTAATGCTTGATGTTCTCCCACAGTATTGTTCATTAACTCAATTCCAAGGGTGTAGGAAAAAGATGCAATGTGGTTAAGTAGGCATACCTGAAAGGAACCCTTATTTTCAATCAAAAGAATGAAAATGGGGTAACCAATAATATGGGATACAAATTAAAAGGGTAGGGGTTGGACCTCAGAGCGAAGCCTCCCTTAAAAAAGTTTGTAGAGCACCCCGGGGCTTAAACATGTTCTAGAAGTCAAAGTTGATGTTTTGAGTTCTTCCTCGTTTTCGGAATTTAAGTTCTTGTCTACAAAGACAGTCACAGATGCTTGTTAGTAATGGTAATAGGACTGAGTGGAGTCCAATTGGCTCTGTTATCAGAGTGATAACAAAATCGGACTTCCGCGCAGCGGGAGTCCGATTTGTTTATCACGAGTATGATTACAGACCGAACTGGACGACGCAAAGTCTTATTATCAATTAATTAAAAAAAAAAAAACAATTTCCAAGAAAAGAAGAAAAGCCAAGTTATAAAAAAGGGAAAATGTGCATTAAATATACTGACAAAGGAGATGTAAACATTCTAAGGCCACCACCCCTCCTATGGCGCCAAGAACACAAAAGCAAGCGCGTGCACGAATGCAACTACAACTTTGAATGTGACTGGCTTATTCAACTGTCCGATAACAAAGTGTCCAATAACAAACTGTATGATAACAACTTGGAAAGTGAATTAGGGGAAAATGGGAGTTTTTAAAACTAATCAAAATCGACGAAATTGTAACTTTTATGATTGATCATGGAACATGTAGAGTGAATTATGGGGAGAAAAACCATAGCGACCCATTTACTATGCAACTTTGCAGTGTAAAGGTTTATTTCTTGTTGTTATCGCCCGGGAGCGATACAATGTCAAAAGTTAAACATGAATTTATAAAGTGCTCATTTCCAGAGCGCAATGGTGCTTTACAATGTTTGTAATTAAAATTAAAACCACTTCTACTTAAAATTACAATATCATCATACGAATTAAAAAATGAAAAGATTTCAAAAAGACAAAAATGTTTTGTTTTTTTGTTTTAAATTACAGACAAAGCCACCTTTGAAGAAATCTGAGTCGTCTCCACTTGAGAGGGAACACGGTAAACCAGCTGGTGATGCCAAGGTAATTATCTAGAATTCAAATCATTTTTCATTTCTACCCGAGTAGAGGGGAAACACTTTTAAAACGGATAGTTAACATAACTTCAAGTTCATTCTTGAACTTAACTGCGTCGTGACTTTTAGCAAGAGGTTGACACAGACTGGAGGCAAATATAGCCGAACAAAAGCCTAATATCAGTTATGAAAACCGGGTTGGACCCTGAAAGAGGAGGGGAAAGAAACACTGTGAAAAATATTGTCATATCAGAAAGGCAGAGAAAAGCAACTCGACCATTTGGTTTTCTCTCCGTTATGTAATTACGAAAACATAATTGTAAATTAATTAAATAAATGACACTGTTCGTATTGCATATGTATACAAGGCTTCGAATTCCTTGATCCGTTCTCCTTACAACGGCTCTTTACTTTGTAATCGCAGCCATTTCCCCCAGCCTCCTCGTTGCTATTCTTTCCGAAAACTAAGACACGATCCCTGGTAGTAAAGGCCTAGTAATGAGATTAACCCCCCCCCCCCCCATTCTCGGGGTACTCGCTACATGGCCTATTAGGGGATGAAAGGGGTACCTTTTTCGAATTCAGAGTTCAGGTATATAAAATGGTAGAATTTTACAAGTTGAGGTACATGAAAGGGCAGAGAAATCTAGATATAACCAAGAGACCTCATTTTCTTCTTGATATAACGTAAACAGGAACTAAATAAATTAACCGATGAAACCTGTTTTTTGGTTAACATTTCTTCTGGTAGAGCTTGATGTTCTCCTATAGTATTGTTTATTAACTCCATTCTAAGGGTGTAGAAAAAGGATGCGGTGTTGTTAAGGAGCCTCTATTCTTAGTTTCAATCAAAGGTATGAAAATGGGGTATCCAATAATACGGTATACAAATTAAAAGGGTAGGGGTTGGATCTAGGAGCGGAGCACCCCCCACCCCACCCCGCCTTGAAAGAAACTTTGTAGAATACCCTTGGCCTTAAGCTCTGTAAGTCAATGTTGACGTTTTGAGTTCTTCCTTGTTTCGCAATTCAAGTTCTTGTCTAAAAAGACAGTCAAATATACTTGTTAGTAATGGTAATAGGACTGAGTGGAGTTCAATTCGGTCTACTATCATAAGAGTGATGCGGGAGTCAGATTTGTTTAACTATCACTCTTATCACCCTTCAGACCGAGTCAGACGACACTAGGGCTTATTACCAATTAATTATAAAAATTACAATTTCCAGGAAAAGAACAATAGCCAAGTTATGAAAAAAGGGAAAATTTGCATTACAATATACTGACAAAGGAGACATAAGCATTCTAAGGCCAACACGCCTCCTAAAGCGCCAAGAACACAAAAACGCGCGCGCGCATGCACGTAAACTACAACTGACTTTGAATGTGATTACTTGATATACACTACAACTTTGAATGTGATTGGCTCATTGAATTGTCCGATAATAAGAGTTTTTTAAACCAATCAAAATCAAGGAAACTAATATTTGTGATTAATCATGGAACATGTGGAGTGAATTATGGAGATAAAAACCATAACGACTCATTTACTATGCACTTTTGAAGTGTCAAGGTTTATTTCTTGTTGTTGTCGCCCGCGAGCAACGGTAAACATGAATTTATATAGCGCTCATTTCCACAGCGTAAGGGCGCTTTACAATGTTTGTAGTTAAAATTAAAACCGCTTCTACTTAAAATTACAATATCATCATACGAATTAAAAAATAAAAAAGTTCCAGTAAGACAAATATGTATATTTTTTCAACTCACAGACAAAACTACCTTTGACGAAATCTAACTCGTCTCCACTTGAGAGGGAGCTCGGTAAACCATCTGGTGAAGCCAAGGTAACTGAACTAGAATTCAAATCATTTTTCATTTCTACCCGAGAAGAGGAGAAACATACTTTTAAAATTGGATAGTTAACATAACTTCAAGTTCATTCTTGAACTTAACTGCGCCGTGACTTTTAGCAAGGGGATGACACAGTCTAGAGGCAAATGTAGCCGAACAAAAGCCTAATATCAGTTTATGCAAAAAATAAAGACTGGTCATTTTACCCTCAGCCATACTACTCTCGGTTATATGTGCATTCAAGCTACCCTCGGTTACATATGCGCTACCAATTTGGGGGTGTTGTACAAACAAAAATGAATTTAAAGCATTGTAGGGCTGCATGCTAGAGTTTTATATAACCTTCCGCGAGACATGACTTCTGAGGATGCATGAAAAACATCTATAACTGGGACTCTTTTTTCGACATTCATAAGGTCAAAACAGCCACCTTAATTTATACTGTCTTCAACCGCATAACACCATCATGCTTGGATCATATGATCCAAAGGAAAGAGTGTGAATATGACCTCCGTCAACAACATCGTGTTAGCGTACAAGTTTTCAAAACTTGTGAAAGATGAATTGATCAACATGACACGAGCGTGGGACAAAGAAAAAATCTGAGTCCCCGACAGGAATCGAACCCATGACCTCCCGAACATCGGGCGGGCGCTGAGCTACTGAGCTACGAGAACTCATAGAGAGCATGGTCATTTTACTGAGTTGATATGTGACAGGTGTCCTGCATACTGCTAGGATGAGCACTGTTGACGTCATCATGAGTAGTGATAAGTGAAAAAAGATGGTGAATTTTTAGCTCGGTAATTAAATGTGAAAGATGAATTAATCAATTAATTATATGAAAAACTCCATTTCTCTGACAGAGGATCCATTGTTTGGAATGTTTTGGAACCATCTGCTGTCAGCGCCAGGATTATGCCAAAAAAAGGCAAAAAAGTCTCCATGCCCTCAGAATCTTGAGCTTTAATGAAGAGTTACTGCAAACTGGCCGTCCCCAAATTGACAATGATTTTGAATTTTATTAATTCTATTCATATCTTTTATTGCACATATTTCACCTTTTATTAACCAGATTTAATTTTGATAATTTTAATTATTTTATTAACATTTCGTTTTTTTACACGGTCCCACAAACTATATTAGCTTTAACTTTGTACGTGTCAGTGTTTTTTTCTTTCCTGAACGACAAACATGGTTTTGTGGCGTCGCTTTAAGAGAGAAGGAGGGAAAATTGGAACCCAAGGAAAGAAAAATTGTCAGGAATATTTAATACGAATATCTATAACTTAACTATTTTTCACATGTTTGTCATGCAGAACGTGAGAGCATATTCGGATACGACCCCTTCAAAAGGCTATTCAACCAAGTGGATCAGAAGCGGAAAGGTGAGCTGAAGCAACGACTGCGTCGGTGCTAGAGCACCTAAACTGAATATCGATCCCTCCTGCTCCATCCCGCCTTTGCAGCGAGGAGAAATGGAATTTTTGATGTCAGTGATAACTAAATGCAAAACATCCGTAACAAACACCAACAATTTGAAATTATACAGAAAAGACACAACCCTGGCATTTCATCAGTGATTCAGAAAATATTTCTGAGTCTTTGGTGGTGAATATTTACCCTGTGATTCGGTGTTAAAACGGTTTAACTGACTAGCTCTAGCTAATGATTTAAACTAGGTTTCTAGTTTTGGCCCACAAGAACTACATTTTAATTTTCTGGTGTTCTTCTTTTTGCAGTACACACTCGCCTCGACAACGGGGAAGTCGGAACATAATTCTCCTATCCTTCGCTCATTCTCAGAGGCTGGAAAGGAAAAGTGAATCAGAGAATCGAACGATACCTTCATCAAGAGAAGAGTTTTGGGGTCAAGCGGAACTTGGTTTTATCAGGGCTGGCTTCATTTAAAAAAGCGCTTTCATAGAAAACCAATAAAAAGCAATTTTTCGTTTCCTTTAAAGTGTCTATACGGCCAACATGGTTTTTATAGTTATGGTAGCTCTATAATGTGTAAAAAGGTATTCTAAGAAAAAAAATTGGATTCTGACATTTTAACTCCCTTTCATCTAGCTTTAAAGTTCCCGCTTCAGCCACGCCCAATGAAGATGACCGTGTGTC
>JAHPZR010007803.1:57500-65000 GCA_019787425.1 Platygyra sinensis | reverse complement strand
GAAACATCTTCGGGTCTTCCTCGAAAGTCTTCGGCAATCTTCTGAAATCTTCGGACATCTTCGGATATTTTCGGAAATTCTTAGAAAATGTTCGGGAGCGCTCGTCTGGCCTTCGGAACAATTTTGGAAAACTCTTGCTCTTAGGCCATCGAAGCTTGATTAAGAAAATAACACAAACAGCGGTTATAAACATTGTATTCCAACGCATTAAAGAGACTGTTCATTCAAGAGCTAAAGCCTTCCCTTAATGTCAATATCAGTAGTGAGAAGTTGTTGCTGTTTTAGCTATAACTCCTCATTATGTCTAGACACGTGCTGCTGCAGATCATTTTTCTCAGTCTAGGTTCCAGACTTCTATTGTTTTACGATATATATATAGTTTTCAAAAATTGTAACGGTCACTTTTGAAAATGTATGTTGACTAGCATACGAAACGTCAAGTTATCTATAAAAATGCGTTGGAATACAATGTTTATAACCGCTGTTTGTGTTATTTTCTTAATCAAATTTTGGAAAATCTTCGGAAATCTTCGGAAGGTGGGCGGAAATCTTCGGAAAATCATCAAAAACGCCGTCATCAGCATGTCTATATAATAAAAAGAACATTACACGGCGGCTTGAAGATATGAATTTTATTTTCTCGTGGCAAAAGCAATATTTTACTCACTCGCTGCGCTCGTTCGTAAAATATTGTTTTGCCACTCGAAAATAAAATTCATATCTTCGCGCCACCGTGTAATATCCTCTATATATATGCATTATATCACTAACTCACCCCTCTGACTTTTAATTTTGCTTTGTACAGTTGTTACTGAGGAGGACACGGATCATTGACATTTAGAATTAAAATGAGGCATGTTTGGGCATGGGATAAATTCCTGTCGAGGAAAGAACTCTGTTTTCATGATTTTGACAAGGAAATTACGTCATTTCACTGAAGTAAGCAAACGGATTTTTCCTCTACTGCTCAATGTCTAGCAACGCGGAGAGGAACAATTCCCACAGTTACATTTAGAACAAGGCAGTGGTGTAGTGGGCAAAAGGTTTCAAACGACTCAATTTCGTTTAGTTTGTTTCCAGTTTTTAAAAGCTATTCTTTGTAGCGTGACCAATGAGTTTGCATTTCTCGTCGACTTCATTTATAAGCTATTGATCTCCAGAGTTTTGCAAGTAAAAGGCAAGTCATATCAGTGATAAAGAATGGCCGGTGCTCTTGAAAATGAAGGTAAGATTATTTTTTGGAACAATCAAACAAATCACACGTCACTCCAGACGCTCAGTTTATTTTGATTGCCGATACAGAAACGCATATTTAACCTGGATGCTAGCCCGTGCATGTTCGTAAGCGTGAAGAAACTGAACTCACAATGGCTGACCACACTGTTGGGGTTAACTGTAAGTATTTTCCAATATTTCGTCAGGCACGGCCTGACTTCTTCAGGGAATGTTTACAACTGAGAAAAGACGTTCGTAAGCGGGTGATTTTTGGCGACGAAACCACCCTTTTTCCGCCAGGAAATACAATTTTATTTCGTCGAGGATATTCTCACCAATCCCCTCGCATCGCTGCTGAGGCCCTCGGGTTAAAAAGTATATACTCGAGCGCGAAATCCGCCAGCTACAGGCCGGGTAACCTCGATCGCATCAAACAGGAGACGAACAACGTTTTATCTAATTTTGTTTGTTCCAAGCGTTGTTATTAGATGGGGAGAAGTGCAAAAAAAGAAAAAGATTTAGCCAACGACGATTGGAAAAATAAGAAGGGCTTCGAGCGAGGGGCTTGTTACTCTTTTCTTTCTTTCTTTTTTTTTGTTCTTTGTTCATTGGTCTTTTCTTATTCACACTCTTAGTGCTACAATCAACCAACCAAACGCCAGGTAGAGGTTAATCTATTCTAGGCCCGTCCTCTTTAATTGAGAGGAGCCATTATGACGGGCTGAATAAGAGAGATCTTCGTAAACCGTTCGTAAGCTTCCGGCGCGTGATCGGGTTTGCAAATGTCTTTTTTTCTCGTTCAATTTATTCACTGAAACAATTTCCATTGTTGTTTTACTTAAGCTAGAGTTAGAAGTACATAAATAAGCTACCCTGTTGCCTTTAATGGAATTGCGATGACTCACCTTCTCTTTCCGCAGAAAAAAACTTAAATTCTTTAATAAGAGAGTTTTTTTTTTCCAGGACATTCCAGCTTTTTTGATCAACTGACTGAGTCTGAAATTCACAGTCTTCATCTTCCCGATGATATTGGAAGGAGATGGAAAAAATTGGCTCGAGTGCTGGAGTTCAACGAGGCATTTATTGATGCTATTGAGAATGAAAAAGACTGCAACAAGGAATGTTGCATCGCTCTTTTGGTGAACTGGATGGAGAGAGAGGGACAACAAGGAGCCACTCGTGAAAAGTTAGCTACGGCATTGACAAACATAGGACTTCAAAACTTGGCTGACAGATTGATTGGTATGTGGCTTAGACTTTTAAACACTGAAAATCGAGTATAATATTTATCTACCATCTGCTCACATTGCTCACAATGCCAGCCCACATTTAACACGTTATACCTAATTTGTAAGGAATTGAGCAGAGGATAGGTTGATTTATCGGATAGACGGAGTACCGAATGGTTTCATCCAATTTGAAAGTGCTCGCAAAATTTGGCCTTTGCTCGAATTGAGTCGCAAAAATTAGATAAGTGCTCGCTTGCGCGTGCTCGCAAAATTTTTGCAAGTGCTCGCGCAGGCTCGGATTTTCGTTAAAATTCCCTGCCGTGTAGCGTAAGCTTAGTTTGCATCTTGAAAACAAAAACTGGCCCTGGAAACAATGCCTCCCGTGTGGGAAACTGGGAAACTTGGAGAAACATGCGTGCGCCATGAATGTTTCTGGAAAAATGCTTCAACCTTTTCTTGACGTTTATTGAAACTGACCCACCTGAGTTCAGCCCCAGGTAGCAGGGTAACCCTACCTGAAACAATTCGCTTGTAAAGGAGGGCTCTCTTTAACCCTCTTGAGAGGGAACCTACTTGCTTGTAAACAACGCCTTAGAAAGCTTCAGATCCCGTTTAGCGTCCACCCACTAACTCTTGTGAAGCTAAGTGAAGTAATTTTACAGCAAACGGCATATTAAACAAGACATACTTGGCTGTAAGCTACTGGGAATGGTTGAACCGCGATAAGGCCTTATCACGTTGCGTAGTTTTGTGCCTGTTGTCTTGTTTTGAAAGTGTCAGCCAGATTACTTGGCGCAAAACAACCATTTAATAGAGAGGGATTCCAGCTGGCGGAAAATTTACGAAGTGCTCGCTGCTCGCATGAATTGATCACTGCTCGTGCTCGCAAAAATAAGCGCACTACTCGCATGCTCGCAAATGCTCGCAAAGACCATGCATTCGATACCCCTGATAGAGAGATGAAAACATGAACAAAACACTTCCAAATAAAAACTTCTCAAGTGAAAAAAACTTAAAAGAAATTATTAAAACTAAAACTGGACCTGTTGCTCCGCAACCAGTTTATGATCACCAGTCAACAAAACTGATATGTTAGGCTTGCATTTTACACTGAAATCTGTCTTGTGAAAGGCGTTTGTTACGTGAAAGATCCAATGTATATAGTTTATAGGAAAAATTTTGCCTTCAATACACAACCGAACACTGAGGCATGGACGAGCTGGTCAGCCAGCCCAAGATCGGTTTAATTGTGACAATAAGCTTACAACAAAGTGGATAAGGTCGATAAGAGATACATCAAGTTACGTCCTACATGCGCCAAAGCCGGACACGTAAACCCCAAAAACCCCTTGTTAGGAAAAATAGGGACCGTGTACCCCCGACCAAATGCAATGGCGCCACCTTTGGGGTTTTAAGGTTGATTTATAAACAACAGAATGAAAAAAAAAAACCAATTCATATGACACTAATTATACAATAAAAATAAACCTTATGGGGAAGTGTCAGTGGCCAGGCTGACCGTAGAATGTCATAAAGTTACTCAACCGTCTCTTTTTACAAACATCCTACCATGAGCCCTCGAGTGCTGCGCTCGTATGCAGTTCTCTATTCCGTGTCGGCAAAATGTTAATTTATGTCAAAACTGATAATCACAAATTTCATTCACAAGTTGTTCTTCCGTGTCTGTGCAGTTTGACAAAAACTTTGTGGTCCTGTTATTGCTATGAGGTAAAACGTTCTCTTTAATTAATGGATTAAAATTTCTCAGTAATGTTGCAAACTCCTCCGTTGCAGGTCCATTAAACAAGCACAGGAATGAGACAGTGTGTATCGAGTTGGAAAAAACAATTAAATTACATGACGCAAGGCAGGTGAGTTGACTCATTGAAAATGTGGGGCAAGTACGCGATGTAAAATCAGTGTAGGAGCACTGTATTACCGAAGACAATGAAGTAAAACTAACTAGCATTTTTAAACCCTAGGTGAAATCCTAGTTCAATTTTTTTCTGCTAAAACGGTCTTCAATTGAGTGTCTTTAAAAATACAACCAAAGTATTCATTCAGCTCATTCGCAAATAACGGAGACAATCCAGTTAACCAGTCAAAACTCACAATAAGTACATGTTGTCGACTTGAAGCGCGGGAAGATGTGTGTTCTGATTGGATTGCCGAAAAGTGGCGCGAGATCTTTTTGCCGACCATTAAGGGTGCTAATCCAGTTAAGTGTCAGCAGTTTTAAAATTTTCAGATATAAACTACAGAAGTAATCTAGAAACTGGTTAAAATAATTGTCCCACGCGGACAGCTTTTTACGATGACTGCATAAATTCTCGCGAGCTTATTAGCTAATTTCATTGTCCATAAACGGACAGACACATAAATTTATAATTTATGCGATGCGTCAACGAGCGTCAACGAGCGAGAGCGAACGATTTGACAACTGTTTGTTATCGTTAAAAACAAATTGATGTCAGTTTTCCATGCGTCTGTCTCGTTATTGACAATGAATTTCGTCATGACATTGTCAAACTTGTCTGCGGATCTACTCGGCTATCGCTTTATGGATCCACAGGTACTTAAACGGTGTTATGACGAAATTCGTGATCAATCACAGGACAGACGCATTGAAAAACTGATGCCAATTTGTAAATTGACAATAGATCGGTCAAGACGTTGGCTAGTCGGGATGGGATGGGGAGGTGGCGAGGTGAACACTTGTGTTTGATCCTATTCTGGGTATTTTCATGAGACTCATTCACTAATATATTGATTTTTTTTTACGCAGACTCAGATCATGCTGGCTAGAGACAGTACTGGTAAGAAAAGATTCCTTTTATGGGAGAGCGCAGAAGACGAATTTGAGACTCTTTTTGAGGTATTACACGAAATCTCTAGATGGAATTTATAACAACTAAGCGATATCATAGATTAGCATATACTAAAACAGTGGATAGTGTTAAACGCGCGCGCTGATTGGCTCGTCAGACTCCGAATATCCTGTGCTATTTACCTCCGAGCAACTCGAGAAAAAATGGTGTCCCGGTTTGCATCCGTGGCAAGTGAAGAAATCATCCAAATTAATTTTCTGTGGTGCATATTATCTCACTGTTTTAGTATATACTAAAACAACTATCCACCTCAGTGTCGGTGGCTAGCGTTGGATATTTACCTCGCCGCTTCGCGGCTCGGTAAATATCCACCGCTAGCCACCTTCACTTCGGTGAATAGTTGTTAATTATTATAATCCATCAAATATTTTCGCTCGCGCGCCATTGGTCTAAACGAAACAAGTGACTCAAAATCCCCAGGTAAAACTGGGGAATAACCGACTGATATTCCCCAATTTTCAAAGTTGCGAAAAACATTTGGCCGAAAATATGCTCGGATAGTTGTATGTGGAAACTGTTCGCTTGTCGGAACAGATGTCAAAAGGAGGCTATTGTTTATATACTGTAGCATTTAAACTTGACTGGTTTCATTTCCAATTAAAAAAATATATTGCATACCATTAAACCTCGTTGTCATGAGCTCAGTTATCTCGAACTTTAGTTCTTTTACCTTGGATGTACTTTTCAATCATTTTATAGCAGCGATCTTCAATCAATCAATCAATCAATCAATCAATCAATCAATCAATCAATCAATCAATCAATCAATCAATCAATCAATCAATCAATCAATAATCTTTATTTATACACGATAAGTATTTAAAGCGACGCTTCGCTTGTGGGGTCGTGTCTAAATGATTAAGTAAGATAACTAATAAATTAGAAAATAAATAGATATACACCAGCTAAAATCATATAGCTACTCACTACTTACAAGTCTAAAACGATAAAAGCTTAAAATTCTAAAATACAAGGTGGTACTCCAGTATCGACTAATCATTAACACTAATTATCAAAGTACTGGCTCGACTTCAATCCCCGACATCTCAAACTGAATTTTATTTCAATTTTTGTCCGCTCCATTTCGAAGTTTTGATCTTGCCTCCATGGACAGAACAGCAAAAAATATTGAAAACAAAGAAAAACTGTTCCATGGATCGTCAAAGTACTGGCTCGACTTTTGGCTTTTAATCCCCTCCGTCGGGGTGGGGCGGGGGGAGAGGAGGTAATGGTCCGGGCAGCCGGAAGTAAAAGGACTGGGCATTAGGGGAAACTCATGTGAATTCAAAACACCCAATTGAAAATGTCCGACATAGGTATCAAAGTATATTTTAGGAAAAATTTACAGTTTACGGAGCGTTATAATAATTCTACAAAAATAGCGTGCAACAGTGGCGGTTGTCGTTTTATCCTATGTTATATTTATTGGCGTGAGATGTTATTAAGTTCTCTCGTAAGTTCTCACGCCATACATATATATATATATATATATATATATATATATATATATATATATATATATATATATATATATATATATATATGTATATTACATATGCAACGCTGTCTTATGGCATACCATGAAATATCACACTTGTCACACTTGAATTTTCTTGGTGTACACACTGGCCTTTCCTTGCCATAAAAAATACAGTGGCCAGCATAAACAAAGCGACATACGCGCGGCGCATGATAGGAAGGCTGGATGTTACGAAAAATTATTGCGTGACATGGAAGGTTCGTGTATATGCTAATTTGCAATTTGTTTTAGTCGTTTACGTCTATTGCTGTAAATAGTTTATGTCGTAATGTTACTTTATTTAGTAGAGCCGGAAAGTTCTAGAACCATATGTTGTAAAGTATATAAGCGAATCGATGTAGTTTTTAGGTGGTTTTTCCCAGGAGTGTTTAGAGAGAATAATCTCGTGAGTCAGTAGTTTATTGAAGTGTGACGAAGGTCGCGTGTAAAGTCTCGACGGAGGTCGTGTTTGTTGAAGTGTGACAGAGAGGTTACGTAGATATCTGCCAGAGGCTGTGTTTATACAAGAGTGACGGAAGTCGAAGAATAATTTGCAAGCCTAGCATGTGCTTGTTGTGAAGCCTTGTGTGGAATTACTGCGTTCATCTGGAATAAAATACCTTGTTGTTGTTCCGACGACCCTGCGTTC
>JAHPZR010007803.1:27500-52500 GCA_019787425.1 Platygyra sinensis | reverse complement strand
CGTGTATAAAATCAGTAAAATTTTCATCATAACATTTGCACATCAGCATATTCAGGCTTGTTATGAACCACGGACTTACCGTTGCGTTGTTTTTGCATTGCTCATGCGGCTTTTCACGTGTTCCACCACTACATTGGTCAATACAGTTTTTATTTGCCGTTTAACACGAAAAAACAATTCGCTTTCCCTGACTAGTTGAGCGAGTTGACCTTTCTTCCTGTAATTGAGAGATGAACGCGAGTGGCGAATGGGATATAAATAGCGCTTATCTGTCACTTTGTCGCGTCAGCATGACGCGACAGAGTGACAGTTCTATTGTTTTCCGATGAAAGAAATCAGTCAAGTTCGCGCGTGCGCTACTTAACAATTAGACTACGAGCCCGAGTTTTCTACGAGCAGATAGTCAACGAGGCGCAGCCGAGTTGACTATCGCTCGTAGAAAATGAGGGCGAGTAGTCTAATTGTTTTCGTATAAATTTACCGTAGTCTCATTGCATAAAAAGAAGAAAATGTCAAGTAGCCCGTAGAAAAGAACTGTTTTATTATGTTACATCAGGTTCAAACGTGATGCGCAATGTGCACTGACGCGTAACAGCAGATAGAAAAGGGTAATATAGCCAATCAAATTCACGGATTCACAATAGACTACGGTAAATTTATACTAAATCGTGATAGTGTCCCTTTAACAAATGATATCAAAATTAACCGTTTCTGGGTTCTGAATGCGGGTCAGAAAGTTATAGCCCGCATACTTGAGATTGAAGCTCTCGGTACGACATTGGAAGTACTGAAAGGACTGGAAGTGCTGGAAGTGGATGTACTCGAGGACGACACCATCTTTGACCTGAGGCCCGAGGGGCCGAGCCGCCGAGCCATAAGCGTGGTGGCCTGACGAGAGTCTCAGTCTCTCAGATAAGCCAGTGGCGGATCTAGGAGGGGGGGGGGGGGGGGGCGGCCACCTTTATTTTGGGTAAAAAAAGAAGAAGGCATGACAGAGGGGAGAAAAGCCAGCAGGGTAAGTAAATCAAAACCGGGCCCCTCTCTGAGCTCAAGGTCGGGATCCGCCACTGTAAGCTGACCACAGGGTGACCTGAAGTCTGCCAGACCATTTTTGACCATGGGCCTTAGCAGAGACCTCAATATAATATTTCCGAAAAACAATACAGAAATAAAATACAAAGTGAATTATTCTAGAACTATGATGGTTTTTCTTTTGTTTTGAACACATAAAAGCTCGGGTTATGCTAACAGTGCTAAACTGAAATAAAAGCTTGAAATAATGCTCGTTTTGCTAAATTATACTTAAAATTATGCTAGCACAATCTACCAAAGCCTACTTTAAAGCTGATTTCCAGTCCGTACTGCGCAGTCTCAGCGATCTAATGTTTGTGAGGCGCACAAACATTAGAGGCAAATCGATGTTATTCGTTACGAACTGCTTACCTTATCTTCGAGGCGCATTTAAATTCTTTCTCCAATAGTTTCCTTGAGTTTTACAGCTTTAAAGTTTTTTCATCAAGTGATATCAGAAAGAATGAAGCATAAAGCTTCCCATCGGAAAATGGCGGTTGACATGAAACTTTGAATTTACTTCATGTAAGTAGATGCGAAATGCTACATTTTGTGACGTCTTACATGAAACAAAACAGAATTCGTAAACAAACTCTCGAGAGTGCGCAGAACGGACTGGAAATCATCTTTAAACCAGGTTTCTAGTTTCGCCCCACAGAACTACATCGTAATTTTATTGTGTTCTTCTTTTTACAGTACACATTCACCTCAAGAAAAAGCAAATCGGAAGATAATTGTCCTATCCTTCTCTCATTCTCGGAGGCTGGAAAAAAAAAGTGAATCAGAGAATCAAACGATATCTTCATCAAGAGAAGAGTTTTCGGGCTAAGCGGAACTTGGTTCTATCAGGGCTGGTTTCATTTTAAAAAGCCCTTTCATAGAAAACTAATTTAAAGCAATTTTTTCGTTTCCTTCTAGATTGATAGTTTCTGAGAGTTATCTCTGGAATGTGTACGTATTAATGTAGTAGATTGTACTATATTACTAGTAATAATCAGGTGTTTTAGTAGTTGTAACATTTATTACTCTAAGAATGCAGACGTTTTTCTGGATTTAAGGCGTATTTCCATAAGTAGGTACAGCTTTTTGAATTTGCTTGTTGTGTTTAACTTGTTGATTGTTTTCACGTGACGTCATCACTTTCTAAAATCTAAAACTAAAGATCCACCAAAGCTATTATCCTCACCAGGCATCAGAGGTGGCATATTTATATCTGTTTACAATATAGCGTGCTTCGTTTAGAAACCAGAGAATTTCAGTTGAATTTCCGGATTATGGAGGTTCGTGACATAAGGCCACTATCGAGTTTGTTGAAAAGTATATACCTCTCTCGTGGTTTTGAACCCTTTTATAATCAACTGCCTAGATGGCCAAAGTTTTTCCGGCCGCCGTATTGGTGTGCCATGGAGGTACATCAACATGGCGTTTTCATACTGGGCTCTGTTAAATTTCTGCGAAACATTTCAACGAATATCTGAAGTTTGGGGAAACGCACAGACTTAAAAACTTGGGGAAGTGTCTTATTTGTTTATCTTCCATAACATGACTTTCTTAGCGTTTTCCACTGGATGGGTTTCGATTTATTTTTCTTATTGCGTGGCAGTGAAACGATTTATATATTGTTATGACAGTTATGTGTATTTTAGTGATATCACTCAATAATTGTGTTACTCATTAAATAGAGCGTGACATCTCATAGCGTGACAGGGAGATCTAAATGAAGCCATAATTAAATGCTTTATTGTTATTTTGATATCTCTGGTTACCTGGAGGTGGTTTAGAGCCATTTAGGCGAATTTTACGTTCTGGCGGTTTGCTTGCCGCAAAATTCGCCCAAATGGCTCTAAACCACCTCCAGGAACCCAGAGACATCAAAATAACACAATGTAAACATGAGGTAAGACATTTTTATTTAAATTATTTTCTACTCGTAGCATTTAGAGCAATTTTCAAAGCATTCTCTTACATTGTCTTATAAACGGCTAAAATCGTAACGCAATCGCCAACAGACTAATGTCACGCATTGCTGGTTTTCAGTGTCACGCCATTTAAAATAGATCGAAATAAAAATCAAAACCGTTTAGTAGATAAAGTCCAGAATCTGGGAAAAGAAAGAAGGTAAATATGCAAATCCTCTCGCCAAGATTCAGGCCACAGCAATTTTTCTCAAGTCAGATATCCGGAGAAACTTTTTTGCCCAAATTTATAGAGATTGGAGACGCCACGCTGGAGCCCATCTGGATGGGCATCGTGCAGGAGCCCATTACTAGGAGCCTGCAACTCCCATAATAAGCCAATGCAACGGCATTTTTACAGACCAGTCTTTTTTTAGATATTTTTCCACGAAATAGGCCAGTTCCAGTCTACATGAGCACGCTTTGGTGAGGATAAAACAATGCGGCCTCACGTGAACATGTCGACATCACGTCGACATACCTATCTTAGTCCGTGCTTGTGATTGCAATTGGTTACTGAGGTTCCTGTGGGGATCTGAATTCGAGATAAATTCAAACTAAAAGTAGATCTGTAAAAACGCCGTGACAGAAATACAGGGTAGTTGCAGGCTCCTAGTGATAAGCTCCTGGTCGTGTAAATGCTGTGTCAAGCTAAAGACAAGAACCCGTTCGGAGCAAAAATTTGTATGAGTATTAGAGTTTTCAGCTGCTCTTATACATCATGAAATTAAAATCTTAGGAGGATCAATAGTTCTTTAGTCTGAATTTTTGTGACCTCATCTGAAAACCGACATCAGCGTCTGGGCCACCTTTGCCGCCTTTGCCAACAATCACGCGCTCCTCCCGTGCCGTTTGGTTATGGCTGGGGAGGGGTGAGTCAAGAGCGTATCACAGGCTTAGAAGAGCGTGGTGGTAGGGACACTCTTATAAGCATAACAACTCTAGCTGAGCGACATTTCAGCAACTGTCGCAGTTTTCGATCAGCCCTGGGCAAATCCGTGACTAAAATAACTTGCATCAACTCCTCTTTATTTCATATTCTGTCTATTTTAGTCGTCTGTTGAGAGATTATTTTACGGGTCACTGGCAACCACGTTCAATATGTGGAGCTCTTAATATATTCACGGTCTAACATGGAGTAAAGCATATTAAATCCTGATCGAGACAAAAAGCCTGAAATTCTGATGACGAGGGAATCACTTTTACTTCTTTTTATTATCCCTGAGGTAAGTGAACGTGTTTGTCCGCTCTCGCTCAATGTCTGGCGTCGTTTAATTGTTTTAAAACTAACCTTCCCGGTCGAGTATGCTAAATATTTCTAGTTCATAATCAGAATTATTCAACATCACTCATGTATCACTAATATTCAGGAGGAAATGTGTATTGTTAGGTACGTATTTCTCGATCTTTCTCGGTCATCATGGAGCGGCCGTGTTGCTTGGTCAATTCTTTACTACTCCTTTAATAGCTGTGTACGTCTCTATCAGTTTTGAAGTGCGTTCGGTACTATATTGCTTGATCATGCAGTTATTGTATTTACTACTCGGTTTATGTCATGTACTGCATTGCCTGATCAGTTATGTATTACTTGGTCATTTATGTAACTTTATATACTTGGTTAGTTATGTATATTACTCGGTTACTTGTGTGCTGTATTACTTGCAATTGGTCAGTAATGCATTAGTCTTGTATCACTCGGTTATTTATGTACAGCATTGATACTTGGTCAGTTATATAGTTATTAAAATAATATTATTAGTCAGCTTGTATTACTTGGTTATTTATGTACTGTATTAAAACTTGGTCAGTTATAGAGTTATTATAATAATATTATTAGTCAGCTTATATTACTTGGTTAGTTATGTACTGTATTAATACTTGGTCAGTTATATAGTTATTATAATAATATTATTAGTCAGCTTGTATTACTTGGTTAGTTATGTACTGTATTAATACTTGGTCAGTTATATAGTTATTATAATAATATCATTAGTCAGCTTGTATTACTTGGTTAGTTATGTACTGTATTAATACTTGGTCAGTTATATAGTTATTATAATAATATTATTAGTCAGCTTGTATTACTTGGTTAGTTATGTACTGTATTAATACTTAGTCAGTTATATAGTTATTATAATAATATCATTAGTCAGCTTGTATTACTTGGTTAGTTATGTACTGTATTCATACTTGGTCAGTTATATAGTTATTATAATAATATTATTAGTCAGCTTGTATTACTTGGTTAGTTATGTACTGTATTAATACTTGGTCAGTTATATAGTTATTATAATAATATTATTAGTCAGCTTGTATTACTTGGTTAGTTATGTACTGTATTAATACTTGGTCAGTTATATAGTTATTATAATAACATTATTAGTCAGCTTGTATGACTTGGTTAGTTATGTACTGTATTAATAGTTGGTCAGTTATATAGTTATTACAATAATATTATTAGCGAGCTTGTATTACTTGGTTAGTTATGTACTGTATTAATACTTGGTCAGTTATATAGTTATTGTAATAATATTATTAGTCAGCTTGTATTACTTGGTTATTTATGTACTGTATTAAAACTTGGTCAGTTAGATAGTTATTATAATAATAAAACTAGTCAGCTTGCATTACTTGGTTATTGATGTACAGTATTAATGATTGGTCAATTATATAATAATATTATTAGTCAGCTTTCGTTACTTGGTTATTTATGTATTGCATTAATACTTGGTCAGTTATATAATATTATTGGTCAGCTTGTGTTACATGGTTAGTTATGTACTGTATTGATACTTGGTCAGTGTCAGTTATACAGTTATTATAACAATATTATTAGTCAGCTTAATGCATTACTTGGTTATTTATGTACTGCATTAATATTTGGTCAGTTATATAATATTAATTTTGTCAGCTTATATTACTTGGCTAGTTATGTACTGTATTAATACTTGGATAGTTATATAATTATTATAATAATATTATTTGACAGCTTTCATTACTTGGTTATTTATGTACTGAATTAATATTTGGTCACTTATATAATATTAATTTGGTCAGCTTGTATTATTTTGTTATTTATATACTGTTTTAATACTTGGTAAGTTATAATATTATTGGTCAGCCTGTATTACTTGGTTAGTTATGTATTGTATTGATATTTGGTCAGTTATATAGTTATTATAACAATATTACTAGTAGTTTCCATTGGAAAGTGAAGTGCTGCGAGTGAATTTATGTGGAAGATGTTTTTGTCATTTAGGAAGCATTGTAGAGGGATAGTCAACATGAGCTACTAGATCATAGAGTATTTTGCCAAAGGCCAATGGGCTTAAAACCTTTTCTGTTCCAAAAACGTACTGAGGTCAACAAGATAAACTGTTCACTCATGCGAAAACCTTCAATCGAGTATTCACATTATCGTTAACCGCGACCACATCACGTCACGATTAATTTATGACAACAATGTATTTTGTACCATTCTGTTTTCAATTGATGTTCACTGAGACGCTCCTCCGTTAAACTGCCAAACTGCTTGTTAGATGTTTAAATGCTCCTTGAAAATCATTTTACGTTAACTCGCCGTTCGAGCGACTTGCGTTTTTAATGCCGTTGTGACATTCTCAAAACTCATCTGCAGTCACGCTGTTACTCCACGCTGATTGGATGATGCTAAAGAATGCATCCAATCAGGGTGAGCAAACAGCGTGACACGTACTTAGCATACGAATTCCCGGCCGCAGATGCTGGTCGCTTCGAGCATTTCTCGAAAATTATTTGGTGTTTAGTACTTGGATTTTACATGCATGGGCGTAGCCAGGATTTTTCAAAGGGGGGGTCACACTGACTCATTCAGAGGGTACTCATCAGATTGTCACCTGAATATTGTAGGTTGTTTGCTTACAAAAAGGCTTACAAAGGGGGGGTCACGGGCACCCCAGGACCCCCCCCTGGCTACGCCCTTGACATGGATCTTCGATTGAATGCTACGAGAAGAAGCATCAACCTTTCAGTTTATCTGGTGTTCGATTTGGAAGCCAGGCGATTCAAATTTATCGGTGATAATCTGCTTGGTGCTGGAGCGGTCAAAAATGATCTTTCCACCCTTGACTCCTTCTCACAACGTATAGTAACAGCCAGTGCAAAATCCACAAAATCGCTCAAATTTGCCATTTTGAGCCCCAGAAGTTTTGTAACGAGTAAAAAGTTTAAGTGGAAAGCATAATAATTTCAAATTCTACGAAAAACGCAACAAGGAGAATATTTTTCCCTCAACACTTTCAAAGCGGGTGTGCTAAGATTATTCGAACCATTTGTAAACAGTATGGGGTTTCCAAAGTGTTTCCATGTTTCCACGTTTCCACAAGGGTTTCAAAGCGTTTTCAAGTTCCAGGAATTGATTCAAATATTCTGAGAAACAAATCGGCTTTAATCATGGGAATTTGTACAACCTTCAATTGCTTTCAAACTCTTCGCCCGCGAAAACGTGCCCTCAACACGAAACAGGATTCTTATGAATCGAAAGAGCCTCGATTTCGATTACTTGAAATCGAGGCAAATGCGGTGATATACATACATCCAAAATACATCTCAAATGAGCCTGGCTTCTGGCGCAGGCAATCCAGACTGGTCACGAACGCGACCGATATTAGTCTGCTGCGAAGCCTGGTGGCTTCGCAGCAATTAGTCAGCTTAATGGATTACTTGGTTATTTATGTACTGCATTCTGCTGCATTAATACTTGGTCAGTTATATAATATTAATTAGTCAATTTGTATTACTTGGCTAGTTTTGTACAGTATTAATACCTTGTCAATTATCAATATAATCGTATCTATAACAAAATTCTCGCTCGTGATTGGCTCTCCGCGCGCCTATTTGTCACGTAATCGGCGCGCGATCACGTGGGTGTCCAATTACAGCTGCCCGATACCCACGTGATTTTCACGCCAATTACGCGCGCTTCAGTGGCTTCCTTAGCAATGTTTTCTACAGTTTTCAAAACTTAGGAAAAGCGCTACAGACGTTTTCGCTCAAAAGAAGTTCTCAGAAGACATTTTTTGCGAAATTTTACATAGATACTATTAATTAGTAATTGGACCTCGTGTCGTACAATTCAGGGAGAAATCGTGCTCGTAATTTCAAATCGGCCTCGCGCTTCGCGCTCGTCCGATTTTGAAATTACTCGGCGCTCGATTACTCCCTAAATTGTACTCCACTCGGTCCAATTACGATTACTTATTAGTCAGCTTGTATTACCTGGTTATTTATGTGCTGTATTAATAGTTGGTCAGTTATAATGTTATAATAGTCAGTTTGTATTACTTGGTTATTTATGTACTGCATTATTTAATACTTGATCAGTTATATAACATTATTAGTCAGCTTGTATTACTTGGTTAGTTATGTACTGTATTAATACTTGGTCAGTTATATAGTTATTACAATAATATTATTAGTCAGCTTGTATTACTTGGTTAGTTATGTACTGTATTAATACTTAGTCAGTTAGATAGTTATTATAATAATATTATTAGTCAGCTTGTATTACTTGGGTAGTTATATACAATACTATCATTAATAATAATATTAGTCAGCTTGCACTTGTACTTCACCCATGGTAAACATTAAGAATTTGTTGTTGTTGTTGTTAGTTATGTACTGTATTAATACTTAGTCAGTTAAATAATATTAATAGTCAGGACTAAAACAGGTTCTTGATAGAGCCAGGGGCCCGTTTCTTGAAAGACCCGGTAACTTAACGGGCCCGGAATAATATTTTGAAATCAAAGTCTCGAGAAAAGTAGGGCGTGTTCTGACCTCTAATGAAGTCCATTTTGTTTATTTAGCTGATAACTTTATTGTACAGTTTTCAAACCTTTTGAAACTCTCGTCTGGAATGGAAAACAAAACAGCTTAACGGACCCGGTAATTACCGGGAGCTTCGAGAAACAGGCCCCAGGTCACAAAAAGGATATCAACATTTTGGTCAGGTCATAAAATACTAGGGTCGGAAAAATCACAGATTTTGGTCACGAATAGGGTGTTCATTGTCTTGGGAAGCGGGCTGCAGACCAGCGCCCAAATTTTCTGGGAGTTCCCACCCTGAGGTTATGTACTGTATTACTTGGTTAGTTATCAGTTCAATGGCTTGAGTTTGAAGCCGATATAACACATGCTATGATTGGCTAATTCTAGGGCAGTTATTCTCCTGTAATGCCCACAGGTCGATTATGGGCTTGCAATAACAAAGCAAAAAGTCCATATAATAAACAACTTATTAATCTCAAACGTTCGGTCGTTACGGGAAAATCTCACACCTTGGCCTTGCCACATTGGCCTTTCAGTTGCTCAGCCAATATCTTGAGGTCTCTATCAGTTTAAGATTTCCCTGTTAAGACCTCATTCTTAGTTAATAAGTATTTTTGTTTTGAACTCCATGTACAGATTTTTTTTAAAAATTGCTGAATGTAGTGTCTTGTTCAACTTATCAAAATTTGATTCGCTTTTTGTTTATAGAATGTCATTCTGTTGCTATGGTAACTTATTGTGTCAGGAAACAATGTGGGCATTTTTTTGTATAATTACCAGTAATGGTATATTTTGTATAATTTGGTAGGACTTCCTTCCAGTTATTGTCCTGTGAAAATCCTCGTTATTGACAATAGTTTTCAATCTCACTCTCTATAAAGTTTGCTGTTACCAATAAACCATCTCCAGAGTTGTTGCCAGTAAAGTAAAGTTATATCACTGAATAAGAATGGCTGGTGCTTCTGAAAATGAGGGTAAGCATATTCCAGCTTATTTCTGCATGTGAACCGTAGAGCTGTGGGTGAGTGCCTGAACAAGGAGTGGCTCGTACCTTATTTATCAGCTTGATGAATCACTTGTAGGATGTAGAGGAGTTGAAAACAGGCTACGTATGTTATGATTTAATTGATGACTTCTTACAGTGTTACCATGCGAATTAGAAAACAAACCACTCGCAGGAAAGCCTATGTATACTGGTTGGTAGAGTTATTCCATGAGCGTGCGTTGAGTATCAGCAATTATTGAATGAGGCTGAGTGTATATGAAGAATTCTGCAGATCAAGGAGGGTGTTATGTACAGAGGCCGAAGGCCGAGTTGGATAATACCCTCCGAGATCTGCACAATTCTTCATATCCTACGAAAGCCCAATTCAATAATTGCTTTATTATTCATTCAAAATATTTCCCCGTTCTTAAAGGAGTTTCGCCATTTCGCTGTTTGTCTTTCCGCTCACCAAAAATTACACAACTTCGTCCCCAGGTTTCTCGTTCAACAGTTCAATAATATGCAGCGGGCTGCATTTTTGGCGTCATTTTAACGTCATCGGTTCAATAATTCGCAGCGGACTGCACTTTTGACGTCATTGGTTCAATATTTGGTAAACAGCTGATGGTTATGGCGAATTATGCGTGTGGTTTTAACCAATCAGAAACGGGGAAATATTTTGAATGAATAATAATTAACAATTATTCCACAAGTGCACGTTGGATATGAGATGAAAGATAGCCAACAAGGCACGTTTGGCTGATAATCATCTCATATCCAACAAGCGCGAGTGGAATAATTCTTTTATTAAAAACTTCCCTAAATTATACAACTAATATAAACTAAAAAAAAGGCCCCCCCCCCCCGAAAAAAGCAAGCCTGCGCGTAATGGCTTATAACCCATGTGCCAAGCCAATGAAAACTCTTGATTCGCATTATCCAATAATTCTTCTTACAGGGTGCTGTGGTTTTTTTTTTGCAGGAAATTCCAGTATTTTGCATCGATTGACTGAGTATGAAATTCACCGTCGTCGTCTTCCCGATGATATTGGAACGAGATGGAAAGATTTGGCTCGAGAGCTGGGGTTCAACGAGGCATTTATTACCGCTACTGAGAGTGACAAAGACTGCAACAAGGAATGTTGCATCGCTCTTTTGGTGAAGTGGATGGGGCAAGAAGGAGAAAGAGGAGCCACTCATGAAAAGTTAGCTACAGCACTGATAAACATAGGACTTCAAGCCTTGGCTGACAAATTGATTGGTATGTGGTGTAGACTTTGTGTCAAGCCAAAGCCATAGCAAAACAGTGAAAACATAACACTAAAGATAGATTATGGTATAATCACCATCCGTTGACGTACCAGCCCAAGGAACTGAGGAACATGAAATAGATTTTTTCAGATCAGACGGGAGATGAAAACTTGAAAAAACCCTCTCAAATGAGTAGAAAAAGTGAAAAAAAAACTCCAAACTATTAAAACTATCTCTTAACCAGTTGGTTATTCTTGTAGTACCACAACCGAAATCAGTCTAACTTGTGAGGAGCGTTGATTACACCCTGATACAAAGCTTATTTAATCCTACCCTGGTGGCAGTAGTTTACTGGAGAATGACAACTTACTTCTCCATGTATGTGCCGTTCGTTAATAACTTGCTTTGAGGTATTTCCTTAGCTGAAAGTTCTGTTAAACCTATTAATTTAAACTTTCTGAGAAGTTATGTTCATGCCCTACTGTTACAGATCCGTTAAACATGAGGTTAATAATCCCTATCGAGGTTGAAAAGACAATTGCACTAGATGACGCACACCAGGTGAGTTGGTCACCACAATCTTTACCTTCAATTTTAGTATTTACAACGCTCAAATGATAAATTATTTACCAACTCCAAGACATTGATCGCACAATCATAAGATAAATTGAAAGCTAACAATATGAAATGTAGGCTAACGTAGACCATACTAGACCGAAGAAGAGATAGCGGAAATCGAGTTTATATGAATTGGGGCAAGTACAAGAACAATTAAGGTGATTCCTCAGAATTAAAAATTACCGATGAATTTTTTTATACTTTCTCTGAATGTTCCTTACAAAGCACTGTTTCGAAAAGTAAAATTAAAAACATAGGTCACCATTCTCGCAAAAGAGGTATGATGGGCCAATCTTCCCCCATTTATGCCTGTACTCGTGCTAATCTTGCGCGTTATTCATTGGTCCACGGTACATTTTTCGGTAGCTGAAAGTACAGTTTATCAAAGTAATACTCGGAAGAAAACCTGACAGGAAGAAAGTATGGAACATATGGAACAATATCATATAAAATTTGTGGAACAAATCGCACCATTTAAAACGAGGTAGACGAAATGCGTTTGTCGAGTCGATGTTTTCGTGGTCATAATTTACATCCTAGAGTAACGGTTTTGTGCACGCTTTCAGCTATATCTTTTTTTCCTTCCGATAAATATTTCAAAATTTTTTTAGATTAAATAGGACAACATGGGCACTATTATTATGCAATAAAAAATTTAGGTCACCGTGCTCGTTAAAGAGAAAACGAGCTTCTATTTCGCTGTCAAGCCTTGCTTGTGGGAAATTTCTTACGTTTTGCACGTGCACGCGCTCATTTGCGCGCGCTAATGACGCGAAAATCGTGCGCAGTAGGGATGCGCGATGCAATACTGAGGAATCACCTTAAGTTGATATTTATTATCAACACGGTTAATGCTAAATTTTTGAAACCAAGTGTAACTAGGAAATCGAGAATCGTTGAACTGAAAGCAAAGTAAGTACTCTGGCCATTCACAAGGAACAGACCCAATCATAGCTCAAAATAAATGCATGTACTAGCACAAAGAGCGGGAAAACACTTTGGTGAAATACTTTTATTTGGTATTGGTTTTATTTCCAATTGGCTGAGATATAGTGCTAGTCTTTTTTTTTAACCAATCACTTTGTATAGTGGAGCAGTTTTCAATCAAGTGTCGCAAAACCAAACCAAAGAGATTCACTTGACCATTCACAAAGAAAACAGTCAAGAAATTGAACCAATCAGGACTCTGATACTATTTGCTCTGACGAAGGGCTAACGCTCGAAACGTCAGCTTCCGAATCTCTTTACGTTGGCCAATTCACATTATCAACCCAGTCGATAAAACCAAATTATATTGTAATACTCCCACCAACGCAGCACCACAGTTTCTTTAGAAACCTACCCCCTTTATCCAATAAATGTAGCCAACGAGTCGCGCGGGAAATTAAACGTGTGTGAACGAGTCGTGATCGGGACAAAATGGCGCAGGAGTTTTTTTTAACCAAAACTAAAACAAACATGAAAATTACTTTCAACACTTAATTGAAAACTGCTCTGACACAACAATATGGATACATTATTGGAAAACATAGTGGAAGCAGAGTGGTAGTGACAAAACCCCAAAAAGAAACCAGGGTTTTACTGAGAAATCCAATAATGACAGAAGTTATGAAGAAGCTGGTTAAAAATGTTCCGGGGGTATTGACGGATAGGTCTGTCAAGAGTTTGTGAACTCTTGGATAGAAGGAATTAGAGGAGGGAGGGGGTAGGGGAAAATGCTTGTGTTCGGTGCTGTCCTGAGTGTTTTTATATGGCTCATTTACTGTGCATTGATGTTTGACACAGACTCAGATCATGCTGGCTAGAGACAGCACTAGAAGGAAGAAGTTCCTTGTATGGGAGAGTGAAGAAAACGAATTTGAGACTCTTTTTCAGGTATTACTAAAATGGCCATGGAATTGACTGCACAAGGGCACAATTCACCTGATATTAACCAAATCATACTTTTGCTTTAATCGAAGAACACAACAACTTGAGGTTGCATACCAGGCTATCTCAAATTTCTCATGGTGTCGAACTCAAATCATTTTACCTTGGGCATATTTTTCAATATCATTTATTATTGGCTGTCTCGAACCCTCGTCAATCAAACGTTTTTCTGTGTTCTTCGAGATAGCGGGATTCAACACAAAAACAAAAAAACTGAACAGAGAAGTCGAAGGGTCTATATTTCAATTTTTGACCGTTCCGTGATGACTTCAAGCAATTCCGTACTCAAGTGACTGCTAATTTACAACAACAGAAGTTTTATTGAAATTCAAGAAAAACCATTTCCGTATATCATGAAAGGAGTGGGCAGCAGTGAACTGAACTCATGTGACGTCATCACATCCAACACGGTGGGCCGGAAGACTGAATTGAACACTCCAAAATGCCTTAAATTTAGGTCAGCAAAGTTGTCAGTTTGTAGGGTATTTCTTATAATTGGAGAAAATCGTGTGCAGCAGTAGACTTTGTCGTCTCTACTGAGGCTCTTTGAAAGTAAATGGCAGTTGCATTATAAGCGAGGGTGTTTTTGGCGTAAGATGTTTTAAAAGAGGTCAAGGTACCTAAAAATTTTAACTAGCTATCTCGCTCTCTCTATATATAAAAGTGCTGGTCGGTCAAGTAACTGCATGCAAACGAGTTGCGAAGATGAAACTTACCGCCTCTTACTTGTTTATTTTTAATTTCCTTGCAAGGAACTGGATAACTCTGTTAATACCACCATCCAGATTACAGTTAACACACCTGAAGAAACGAAAATCATGAAAACATCAGACGTCAAAGAGCTCGACATTTCTGATGAACTCAAATGTTTAAAAGAAAAGCTCTCAGACATAAAATCAACTCTCGATAAAGGAGAGCTGAAAGAAGAATCTTTCCCAATCACTAGCAGGCTGGATTTACTGGATAGACAGAGTAGAACCCTGCAAGAACTTTACACTAAAGTCACTGGCATGACGGGTGAAGCTTATAAATGTGATGAATCGGTGAGAAGAAACTTCTACGACTTCACGTACCACAGTTTAAGATCCGTACATGATAATCTGTGTGCACGAGCTGCGGACCTACAATCTGCAGAAGCGACCATGATAGAGAAAGAGAAAGAAACACTGAGAAGCCTTATATCGTACCAAAGAGGCAGAGAAAAACAAGTCGAGCAATTAGAGAAGTTATGGATAGGGCTTTTCTCACCGGTATGTAAATGACGCTATTCAACAGGCAAATTACGTAATCTTAGACAAGCAGCTGATGATAAAGAATTGGTTAATGCTTAGCGTGCGTATCTCGAGATATGATGCACGCGAGAAGTTTGCGGAGCACGGAAGAAGCGTAGTAGTTGCTCGACGCGATAGCCGAGAGAAACTCTAGCTTTTTGAGTGCTTCCCAAACTTTCCAAGTGCATCTATTACTCGACATGTATGAACCAATTCTTTTATAACATGGGGACAACAACTTGGGCGCTAAAACATGTTTATTTGTGATTGACTCCAAAATTCTCACAATGCACGGTGAAGGAAAACAAAGGTCATTAGGATCCTAATAAAAATAAAGGCAAACAATGTCAAAAGTGCTCAATGAATTGTAGCCAAACAAAGTCAAAAATAAGTTTACTCAAGTTTAAGTAGACATTTTAATTTGGCAAAGTCAAGGCTCGAAGTAGAGTTTGAATTGTTCAGGATAATCTTCCGAAACTTAAACAAAAGGAACTTGCACTAAACTCGACGGAATTTTGCAGCCAAATTGAAACTGCACACGTAATCTTATATACGTACCGGGCCGGACGTACATAGAGATCTTGTTCATGATTGCTCAATAGGAGTTAGGGCTAGCGCGCTCTATGTTATAACTCCTAATTTCTTGGTTTCTAGTTCTCCTACATCAATTACTGAACGGTTCTAAATTTATAGTGGCAGCCATTTTCCTGTGCATCCTCCTCGTAGCTTTTCTTTCCGCAGAAAGCTGAATTATGACACGATCTTGGTTACAAGTTGGATGTTATAACTGAAGAGCGTGTTAAAGGCCTGGTAATGAGCTTATAGACAGTTACCAGAAGTCACAGCTAGCTTTTGTTCGCGGATTTCAAGTTCTTGTATACAAACGCGACCACAACTGTTCATGTTACAGAAACAATTTTTTACCAAAAACTACCAGGATGACACTTCAGCAAGAGGTTGACAGAGGCCACATGAAGCTATATATTTCAACTTTTTTACCTTTAGTCGTGACAGAGCAAGAGGGAAGAATGGCCTAGAACTAGATGTGCTGTTTACATCAAAGTGAATTTTCATCGCACGAAAAGTGAGGAATCTACGACCTGGTTTCCAGGGTCTCTCATTTTCCCTTCTCCCTGGAGTGAGAGAGGAGGGGAGGAAAATAAGAGGCCCTGGGAACGAGGTTTGAGAATTTAGAGCCCCTCTCAACTGAAAACTTATATGGAAGCCATTCCTGGTTAGCTGAGGTCTGCAGAGCGTGAGGCAATGGTTCACAAAAGACCTCTTTAGCGTTGGCGGCTTTATTTTCTCATTTCAGACCACTTGATATTCTCTAGAGAATTGTGCTTTTATCCATCTAAAAATTATTCATTCATATACACGCGATCATTTGAAAGCAAGAATTCTCGATTATCACACGGTCTGAAATAGGACAACAAACTGCCCAAGCCAAAAAGTTTCACAATTACAGTTAAAATTGTAACTGTCGAAGAAATTGCTTGGTATCTAGGCAATTAGTGATCGAAGTGAAATAAATATAATTATACCAATATTTAATAGTAAACTATTTTATCCCGTGTTTGTCATGCAGATGAAGAAAGCATATTCGGAAAGCGCTCTGAACAAAGGGATCACAACTCCAAAGGTGAGATTGAAACCAACCAACAACTTAGTCGTGACTCCCAAAATATCACCATCTCGCCTTTTCAGAGTTTTCCAGGTTCTTACTTGTAGTTGTAGCCATTTTTTTAAAGCCCCTCTGTTCTTCAGTCTGACTGGATCTTTATCCGAAAACTGAAATTGGACTCCGTCCTCTTAATAACGAGAGATATGAAAGAGTCGGTGGGTAAGGAGAATTGTCGAAAGTTATGTACTGTGTCTCGGATATGCACTGTCTCGAATTCTCTCAACCCCTGCCGTATTTAGGTGAGCCTATGTAAACTCATTAGAAGTCCTCTATTGCTTAATCATGAAACAGAGACAATAGGCCCTTTGCACGATCCGTTCACATGGTACGGAATAAATTATGCTAGGACGCAAATAACGCAGTGGGACTTTCAAAACAAAGGAAAGTCGGGCTGGACTGGTAAGAGTTCCTTTGTTTGGAAGTCCCACTCCGTCCTTTGCGTCCCAGCATAATTTATTCGGTACCATGTGACCAGATCGTGCAAAGAGCCTGTTATAAACAAAATCACCATGACGACCGTTTACTCTAGAACTTTAAAGTGTCAAGCTTCATTTGTTTTAATTTTTTTGTTTTAAATTACAGTCGGGTGCTCAAATAAGGAAATCTCTGTCATTCTCGGAAGGCAATTTAACCAAAGTGAAAACAAGACGAAAGGTGAGAAACCAACCAAACAATAGCTGAGTCATTTAATTAACACTTTGGAATATTGATTTTTGCTTCGCCTCAGATCTCCCTTCCAGAGATGTCCGGTAACGTCTATTTATTCAAATAGGAACAATTCGAAGCACTCTACACTAATGTTATTTTTCCTCTCTTTGTCTCTCTACAGTGAAGCTAGCGTACTTTGAATGTTTTTTATCATTGGGTTTAGAATTGCTTATGTACCAGTCAAATCGAAGCTTTAACATACTCCCCCGGGCATATTCCGGGCATTTGACGCCTTTTCCTACCCGGTAGGGAGGGCATTTGATCACCACTCTTAGGTGGTGGGGAATTTGATCGCTAGTCTCGATTTCAAGTTACGAGTCGGGCTGATTCCACGTGGGTTGTTAATTCATGGCGGAGACGGCGGAGACGAACTTTGATGAATCCAAAGGATAGATTGAAAATCAAAGACCTACACAAGCTTTGTTCCGTATTTGAGGGTGTATTTACAATATAAACATTAATTCAATACGGTTTTGTTGCATGAAACAACGTAAAACCTACGATGAATACAGGTTGTAAAACTAATCTTGGCCGCTACTCGTGAAGCAATAGTGAGTTCATTGACGATGTCTGACTTGATGTGTATATATGAAATCTGCCCAGAATCTCGTGGCATGTGAGAGTGTTGTCTAATGAACCATGTTTACATACACAGCTTCAGAAGCATAGTAGAAGGTACTGAAAAGTTAAGACAGTAATCTGGTAATTTCCCCGGAGTGGGGGAATTTGAACAGCTTTCAGGCCCGGGGAGGGGGGATTTAAACAAAAATTTTCCAAAAATTCAAATGCCTGGGGGGATGTTGAAGCTTCCATTTGACTAATAAATTAGTGAACATGAAAATCACTTCAAAACATTCACAATAAACGTGTGTTTGAATGTTTTTATCAGCCGGCTTACTTCCGGAATCTCATCTATCATCATATCTTAAGGCCAAACTACGTGTCTGTATAAAATTTTGGGTAGCATAGGGGTAAGAGAAATAGAAAACTTTCATCAGAACGACGAAACGATGCCTGCCTCCGCTTAATACTGGTGACCGGTTAAGCGGGGTTTTATTTACATATCTCTTATTAAAGGAGTTAGAGGTCCGTACTGTTAGTTACAGACCGAGTTTTTCCCATCGATTTATGGCCCTAGTGTGAGGCGTGCGGGCCATGAAGCGAAGAAAAACAGCAGTACGGACCGAAGTATCTCTACTGTGTGCCTGACGGGTTCGGGAACGATATCTGTTCACATGGAACGGCTTCAAATTTCTGACGCATCTCGAAAGCAAAACGAGTCAATTTGAAATCGCTGTTAAGTGACTCTTAAATCGTTCAGGGTAGGTTTTAATACACAGTTTCAGAAAGAAAAAGAAACTCTCGCGCGTTTCGTCCTTCTTCAGTATTGTAAAATTCGTGGGGAACGCCCAGCACCACTTTTCTATTATGCAGATTATTCGCCCATTTCTGTCCACCAATTCAACAGCGCACTCCAGCAGTGTTTAGCTTATTGCGGTGCGACCCGGGCCGCTTAATAGCTTATAGAGGTTCATCTGTAATCAGGCTATATGCCGTTACAAGCTTACTAGTTTGGGCCCACAGAACTACATTGTAAATTTGTTGTTGTTTTTTTTTCTTTCAGTACGAATTTACCGGCTTGATAAAGCGGAAATCGGATGGTATTGGTCCTGTTCTTGTCAAGTTCTCGGAGGCTGGAGAGGAAAACTGAATCAGAGAATCAAACTTCAAGAGATATCGACATCAAGAGAGGAGTTTAAAGGTTCAAGGAAACCAATTAAAAGGCAATTTTTACCTGGTGATGACGTCATTCTGACAGAGCCGCTGTACAAACTTTCCTCGGGCCCTCTCCTCTGTGAGGACGTAAAAACGCCCCAGGTTTCTTTTTTACTGTTTGTCAAAGTGGAATAGTAAAGTGGACTAATAACGAAAAAAAATTAAAAATTTGGTATAAAACATCTTCTGGTGCTTTTTTTTATTTTGAAAGTAGCAGTGTCTTTTTATTCGAAAGAAACAAATTTTCCCACGACCACTGATTTGGTCAGTTCCGCCTAAAAATGATTAATGCGTTCATTAATCCAAAACTGTTTCGATTCTTGGCTTCAAATTTCGAAAACTCAACTGAATATTGTAATCATCCAACCGTAGCGTCCATTCGAATATTGAATGTTGATTGGACTAATGAACAATACATCAAACGACAGTTGGTCACGCGGTGGAGGAGTCCTGGAACGAAGGCGCCATTTTGAGCTCTTTCGTCCACCATGGTGTTCGTTGAGTTCACGGATGGCAGAAAACTAAGTTGGCTCTGGTAGAAAAACTAGAAGCGTTCTTGGAAAGGACGTGTTCAGATGTCAGGAAAGAAATTCAGGCAGAGATTGGGGAACTGCTGCCGGCAACATTCCGTTTCGTAGTCTGGTAAGTCCTTTGGCACTTGTACAAGAGTCGATCAATGTCCTGGGAAAATGTGCTGTGCAAGTCAGTGTGCTAGTAGTGGAAAATCATTCCGATGGCTACCCTGAAAACATTTTCCGTATTTGGAACACTTTGTTATTGGTCCAATCAACATTCGATATTCGAATGGACGCTACGGTTGGATGATTACAATATTCAGTTGAGTTTTCGAAATTTGAAGCCAAGAATCGAAACAGTTTTGGATTAATGAACGCATTAATCATTGTTTAGGCGGAACGCTTCAGGGCGTTTTGACTGTAAACTGTTCTTTCGGAATTAGGAAAATACGCCTAGCAGTGCGTCAAAGTTAGATAAGAAAGTCAGGAATTCGGAATTTTTAAATAAGTTTAAAGCTAAAATCCGAAAATTAGATCTAGTTGGGATGATGGAAGATAATTGTATAAGCATCCTAAAGAGCGGTAATTATGGAATTGAGGATTTTACTCATGGATTGAAAATAGTGGTTTGGGAGGGGATTAGTCTTTCAACCTTTGGTTTTAAGGAAGCTATAGCTAGCATGGATTTATGGGATACTGATATGTTAAGATATTTTTTAGGAACTAGTTTTAAAATACAGCGTATTTTAACGGTTATTACTAAAAATTAGTATTTTGGATCAGATTAATATATTTCTTCTTAACTTTTAATTCACTAGTAGTTAGGTGTCCCCAATTAGTTTACGTATATGTAAGCTAGATCTACCGGACACATTAATAAAGTTATTAATTGATTATTGATTGATTGATTGATTGATGGTTGGATGGTTGGTGGTGGGTCAGTTTTTTCTTCAGTATTAGCATGCAAACGAGATGGTGGAGGAAAGACGTCAGAAGTGGTGTCTATTTAGTGCAGCTGAATTTAAATAATGAGGAAACATAGGATACGACGTAACTTACGAAAGAATCATAGAAGACAGACCACTGGGATAATACGTGTTATCATTGCTAGGTCAGGATTTCCAGCCGGTACTTAACAAGAAGATCTTGAAGAAGATCAAGAAAGATCTTGGCTTGCGTTCAGTTTTGTCGTTTATATGATCGTCGCAGGTTTGTACACCGACGGTCTTATATTCCGCTCTGAAACTTTTACTTTCAACAAAAGTAATTTCTTGTTGCTCCTGTCAATATTCACCACAAAACCACTTTAATGCAATGAAATTACACCAAATTAGTGTTGATAATTTCTTGTTTATTTTACTGCTACTATTGACAACTGTTTAAAAGCTCATAAAGAACGAGATTGCATGTTTGTGATCCATGAATGTAAACTTGGATTACATTTTCCACGGATCGTACTGAAATCCTTGGTTGTGAGATGCTTCCCCGACATGAAAAAAAAATTCTTGTGGAGGGAAATTAATTTCATTAACCCTGCCAAACTGTAGTTGAATCCATTTTAAGATAAATGGGATGGCAGCTCAAGGATATCTACAGAAACAAGATGGATCAACATTATATGTGGTTTTTAAGAAGAAAAACAACTGTCTTGACAAGGTTTTTATTGTGAAGTATATATGGAATAATTCATATTTGTACTGCGGTTGTAGATGAAGTGAAGAGTGATTATCGCAGTAAATTTTCACATTTAAGCAATAGTCCAGTTTCGAATTCGCCATGACCGCTGAATAAAAGCACTGACAACGCATTTGTACAGGGTTAGCCTCGACCTGAGAAAAATATTCATAAATACCGGCGGGAAACTGCCACAAATTTGCAAATTAAACAATACACAGAGCTGTAAACAGGTCAACTTCTCGCTGGAATTTGTGAATATTTTACTTTAGGTCGAGGCTAACCTGTACAAATGCGTTGTCAGTGCTTTTATTCAGCGGTCATGGCGAATTCGAAACTGGACTATTGGAAAGAAAAAGCCTGAAAAAAAATCAGGGCTTCAACGGGATTCGAACCCGTGACCTCCGCGATACCGGTGCGATGCTCTACCAAATGAGCTATGGAAGCCACACATTGGGAGCGGGTCAATTTATTGAGTTCATATTATCCCGTGGAGTGAAGTGATGTGAAGTATATATGAAATAATTCATATTTGTACTGCATGCAGTTGTAGATGAAGTGAAGATTGATCATCACAGTAAATTTCCAATTTAAGCAGCTCCCTTCCATGCGGCTCTCAATGTCTGACGGTCTGAATCTTCGTCACTTTAACTAGCTTCAATCTTATCACCCCAAGATGTTTTATGGTCACAAAGTGTTCATAGCGAAAACAGCCAGAAAGAATCGAGATATTTACCTTCTCCGGTTTATCCCTGTCGCGTTCAGTGGATACAAAACTGACTTCATTTTGAACAACGTACATTATGACTGTGTCTTCTATTTCTTCGGTAAACGTTCACCAGCAAATGTTATCAAAGTGTCGGCTGATGTTTTAAACTTTATAAGCTTTTCACTGTTTAATCGACGCCACAGCGATAAACCGGAGAAGATGAATATATCGTTTCTTTCTGGCGGTTCCCTCTGAACATTTGCTGGACCATAAAACACCAGCGCTAACAATTGAGACGAATTTAACAAGGTAAGTCCTTTTGTCGAAAAAATGAAGAATCTTTTTTTTTTTTTTTTTCGACAAAATTGAGGGGTCTGAGTTTTCTCGGGGTTCTGGAGGTTTTCGAGGTCTGAGTTTTCGAGGTCTGAGTTTCAGGGGGGTCTTGGAGGGTGAGTTTTCGGGGTCTGAGTTTCGGGGTTCTGAGAGTCTGAGGTCATGAGGTCTGAGTGTTCGCGGAGGTCTGAGTTTTCGTGAACCACCCAGACAAGGCATTGCAACTTCGACGAGGCGGTCCAAGCCGCGACCTCCTTCCCTTACAAATTGGAATAAACGCAAAAAATACTGAAAATCTCACCTGAATGGCGACGCGAATCTTGAATAGATGAGTTGTTCTCTTCTAGTCTTCGCCGAATTTCAGCTTCATCCCTCCAACAGTTTCCGAGAAAATCGGACGCTGAAGTCACAAATAACGGCTTGCTTCTCAATATGATCGGTGCCCGAAACTCAACGACCAAAGGAATTCTAAGGGAATGCAGGCCGTTTCAAAATTACGCAAACAGAGCTTGGAGTTCTCCCACGGTTTTCCCGCGGGAAGCCAAAAAAACTGCAGAAAGCCAAGCGCTGATTGGGTAGATTTCAAGCAGCCTGCATTCCTTTGGTCGCTGAGTTTGGCACCGATAGTATTGAGAAAAGCCGTATTTGCTGACTTCAGCGTTCGATTTTCTACGGAAACGTGTTGGCGGGATGAAGCTGAAATTCGGCCGAAAGAAGAAAATGTGAGAAAAAACTCATCTATCAAGATCCGTCGCCATTCAGGTGAGGATTTTCAGTATTTTGGCGTTTTATTCCAATTTGAAGCTGGCCTGACGGCCTCGAGTTGGCCATGCCTTGTCTCCTTCTTATGTCTAACCGCTAACGGCCAAAAGGTAATTTCGCTGTAAGACGCTTTTAGACGGCGCAGGAAAGGCGGAAAAAACACCATAACATGAGTTCGATTATGGTTTCAGTTAACTTTATTGGGATATTTAAGGCCGAGATGTGATTTAAAAATAGTGCAATTTTTCAGAGCTTTATTCATACATCTCATGCATTCTCTGTATAAACCCACGAACACATAGGAGTGGTCTGCCTGTGGTACGGACCTCCCAGCCGGCAAAAAAACATATATATGAATCTTGGGAAATTAATTTTTTTGGGACAAAATTAATATTAAGAAGGTTTCCCTAAACCGTTTATTTTTTTGTCGAACTGTCTCAATGTGGTTCAACCGGTGTAGCCCTAAACAGGGCTTGAACACTGACATCCACGTTACGATCTTGGTTACGAGTAGGATGTTATAACTGAAGAGCGTGTTAAAGGCCTGGTAATGAGCTTATTAACAGTTAATAGAAGTCACAGCTAGCTTGTGTTCGCGGATTTCAAACGCGATCAAGTACACCTATTCATACCAAAAGAGACAATTTTAAACCGAAAGCGCCATGACGCACTCAGGAAGAGTTGACCAAAGGCAACATTAAGCTATATATTAAACTTTTCTCCTTTAGCGTGAGAGAGTAAGGGGTGTAGAGTGCCAAGAATTGGGTGTGCTGTTTACATGAAAGTAAATTTTCACCGCGTGAAAAGAGCGGAATCTACAACCTCGCTCACCTTCCCGCCTCTGGAGGCGGGAAGAGGAGGGAAAGACAATTGGAGACCCTGAAAACGAGGTTGGAAATCTAGAAAATCGACTAGCCATAACCTTAAGCAGTATGATGTTTGTCGCACGAAGCTTGTTTATGGCTGTAGCATGTACTCAGCAGTGATGGAGCATCTGAACTAGTAACTAGACGGTAACCATCTCCTAGTACTAGAAGTAACTCATCTCCTGCTGGTATTGCTGACACGAGGCCTTGATCGAAAAATCGATTCTTTCAAACTGTTTGAACCAACTACAGTAGTCATTGTCTAATCTTACATTAAACCCTTGTTACATTTGTGCGAGGATTGCATAGTAATGGTTTGTTTATTCGCACACTTTAAACTGATATTAAAAACGGACTGAGGCAGCGATGAAGCCGGCGCAATGAATTACAGCCGGTGGTTTATTTATGTCCTCGCTGGACAAACGTTGTAAAGTGAGACTTTCGCAAAGACACTTGTAATTTACCACTTGACTAAGCAGCGGGGCAACTCTGGACCAAAGACTGGTTCCAGACATGGTTTTCGTCATCTGTGAGTTTTGAAGACAAGAATAATCACGTGATTATTCAATGCTATTTTTGGCAACTATATCGCAAATAAACTTACTTCGCTGAATTTTAATTAATAATCACGGATATTGGGTAAAATGTAAATCAAGTTGGAGACGCAGTGCCATGGAGGTTTCAGCTCGTATTTCGTAATAATAATTATCAGTGTGATTATCGTATGAAACGTAACTGTATTTATTTCCGTTTGGGCAGTTTGCGAAGGCGGAAGTGGTTGATTTCGTGCATGCCGTTTTAAAACTGAGGAATCAATTAAAATCCATTAAAATTCACTTTTAAACATCGGATACCATAAATATGTAATCCAGCGTGTTGCAGCTGAGTGATCTTTATGCAGAATAGTGACCAGTCCTCTTTGAGAATGCTAACTGTCCCGTGACCATGCAGATTAACATTTAACTACTTGCTGTCGTGCATATAAAACTCAATCGTAATTGTGTTGGTGTGTTAAATGGTTTTCATTTTCCAGCTTGTTGGTAACTCACAGATACCCAAAGACAAGTTCACTTCCTCAGGTGAGA
>JAHPZR010007803.1:12500-25000 GCA_019787425.1 Platygyra sinensis | reverse complement strand
GAGATGCAGCGCCTTGCCTCGCATCTGATGTAATTTTTGATTGTGTAGTCAAGTGAAATACTACCGATCCACACAACCATAGTAGCTGGGAGAATTGAAAGGGAGAGTAGCGATAAAGCCAGCGTATAAATTATAGCCCGTGATTAAAAGTCCTCGCTGAGCGAAACGATTTGTTTTTAGTTTATCATTACTTTGCACCCATCAAGCTGGAAGAAGACTAAGCTAATGTAAATTCCATAATCGATAATTACAAAGGATCATATTTGAGGAGGCAGACCCGTAAAAAGCAGATTGTGTGCTTTATTCGGTTTTGTGTCCAGAAATGAATTGTCAGTAAATTAAATCAACACAACAACTCGCAATGTTTGAAATTTAGAAATGCTGAAATTCATGCTATGACCATTCAAGGCTATTTTTGGAACCTGGTACACGAGAATGCATGGACACGTGACGATTCAAAGCTATTTTTGGTATGCAGCATTCAAAGGCTTAAATGGACCTTTTTTTAAACCATTTGACGCTTTTCAGAATTTTTTCATCGAAGCAAAAAGCGTGACCTTCACCGCTCTTTTTACAGTTGTGTTGAATTTACAAGAGTACGTTAAAAAAATCATGAAAATATGGGATCTCGAACCTGCCAATCGTCTGCCAAGGGGTATTTAATTCTTGGCAAAAAATGGCAAGTTTTAGGTCTCATGTTTTCCTGGGGCTGCCACGAAGTCTTATGACTCTCAATTTGAGCGGAAAGCCGTGTCTAAATCAGATTTAAGCTTAACACAGTCTGAGTTCCGGGCTCTGCTTGGACTCCTAAACGTTGTAAACGAGGGCTAACAGACTCTGGTGCCTGTCTTTACCAGAGATGGCACTGTACAATCTGGTTCCCAGGCAAGGTTTTTGCAAATCGTCACGGCGGCAACGTTCTTAATCTGTGATCATGTTTTTGAAGATGGATGCATACACAAACAATGACGTGATTATTCAAATATGTTTTTGGCAATTATATCATAGATCTTGGTCAATAACGATTTCTTAAAGAATAAGCAAGCGAATATTAACGTTGAAAGCCGACGTTTCGGCGTCATCGTGACACCAATCTCAGGCTTAGTGAATAAATAATGCCAAGATTTGATTTATATAGTCTCTACAAATTAGCATAATGACAAAGGATCACAAGTTCTTCAAGTGAATACCTTTGCGCGTATGGAATCCTAAATGCACTAACAAATTTGATTACCTCATTAAGGAGATGATATCAGAAAACTAAAACCCTCCCTAAACGTGCAAACAGATTCCATTCGCGCAAAGGTATTCACTTGAAGAACAAAGGATCACAAGTTCTTCAAGTGAATACCTCTTTGCGCGAATGGAATAATTTCGCATTATTTATTCACTATGCCTTGAGAATGGTGTCACGATGACGCCGAAACGTCGGCTTTTAACGTTAATATTCGCTTGCTTATATCAAAGATCAATTTTAATTGTATCGCTGATATTGGGTAAAACGTACATCAAGTTGGAGACTAGTGCTTAGGAGATTTTACCTCGTTTTTCTTAATAATTGTTGATCTGTCTGATCAATGTGTATTCTGACTATTTTCACTAATGTTAATTTACTGAGGCGGAAGTGGCAGATTTCGTGCATGGCAATTATTGCCGTTTACAAAACTGAGGAATCAATAGAAACCCCGCAAAACTTACTTTTTAACAACGAATACCATAATTATTGAATCCTAGCATTATGAAACTGAGTGATCTTTATGCAGAATTGGCCAGTTCTCCTTTGTGAATACAAACGAATCTCAGAAACTGGAAACAAGCCAGCCTGTTGCAATTGACAGCTAACTGTCTCGTGACCATGCAAGATTTACATACACTTTGCGGTCGTGCATATCGAACTCAATCGTGGCGGTTGGGCCCATTAAATTGTTTTCCTATTCTAGCTTCTTGTAACTGCCAGCCGTGCAAAGAGACGTCCACTTTCTCAGGTAAGAGTAATTTCAAACTGAAGCGCATACGAATATCTTCTGCAAATTTCAATGTCTCGAACTCTTGCTTTTGTCTATTTTCGTATTTTATAACTTCGAGCAAAGGATTTCGAGCCCTCAACGCTGACTCTTTCATTGTACTAATTTAATTCAATCGATTTAATAATTTCGAAGAATTGAGTGCTTGAATCTTTTGCTTGTATTTAAGTTGTAAGCACTATTGTTTGCGGTCGAATCAAGTATCAACGTTGAGCAGCGTGCAGGATGTTTGTCCCAAGAACGTTGGTGTCATGGCACTACTAGCTGTAGCATGTACTCTGCAGTGATGGAGCATCTGGGCTACTCCAGAAGCAACCATCTCCTAGCTGGAGAATTCGAAATTCTTTTCCAAGTGTGCTGGTTTGCTGACACGACAAAAATAATCGTCATCTCAATGTAAGTGGAATTAAAACGTGGCCATGATCGAAAGTCGATTCTTTCAAACTTTTTGAAGTCACGCTTAAATTAACTACAGTTGTCATTGTCCACTCTTACTCTTTTTGAGGATTGCATAGTACTGTTGTGTTTCAGTATTTGCATACCTTGAACTGAATTAAATTAGATATAATCATTGCTGTTGGCGATTTCTTTGTAATCGTAAACGAATTATAGATGTTTGGTTGGTGATGATGGAGGGCGTTGCCTCGCACGCAATTGCATGTGTTCTAGTAATCAAGTGAAATACCAGCGATCCACAGAAGCATAAATCTCTTGGGATTTCACCTGCGCAAGGATTTACGGACTGAGACAGTGTTGAAGCCGTCGCATGAATTACAGCTGGTGGTGGTCGTTTTCAAATACCTAGCACCGATCAAGCCGGAAGAAGACAAGTATACATTCCATGACGTCAAAGGATCTTATTCGAGGAAAGAGGTCCGTAAAAGCGTGTCACTGTAAATGATGGCCTATCATCTGCTTTTCCACTCAGGCAAGTTCCTTAAGGGAGTTGTCTCGGGCCTCTTCTGTTTACGGCAAGCTGTTTGATATCGTCAGCAAGCACCTCCCATGTGTACACTGCTATGCAGATGGCACAAAGCTGCATTTGGCATTTGGTCCTGCTGTGAAAGGGGAGGGCGAGGCCGCGCTAAATGCTATGCGCGACTGCATACACGATTTGAGGAACTTGATGATTGAAGACCGAATGATGTTAAACGATGATAAGTCTGAACTGATGTGTTATAGGTACTAGACAACAGTTACAGAAAGTCGACTTGAATGATATTACTGTAGGTGACATAGTCGTACAGGCGAAATCAGTTGCGCAAAATCTTGGGTCATGGTTTGATCGTAATCTAGATATGTCATTCCACATAAGTAAACAATACGCCTCGGCATTCTATCATTTGCATCAGTAATATAAGTTGGATTCGTAGGTTTTTAATTGCAGATACCACTGAAGCTCTCGTACATGCGTTTGTTACCTCGCACATAGATTATTGTAATCAGTAGTCTCTTTTAGTATATACCACACAAGTGAATAGTACTGATTGGCTAGCTCGGAGGTGATTAGCCAAGTACTTTTCACCTCCGAGCAGCCGAAGAAAAACAAAATGGCTTTTGTCGGTACATTGTCACAAGTAAAGTTACTCTTCTGGCCGTTAGTTATTCAGCTTGTGTGGTATATACTAAAGTAATTATTCACCTCAGGGTCGGTGAATAGTGGTGGATATTTATCTCCAGTTCGGTAAATAATTGTTAAATATGGTTTGCAAGCTTCTTACATGAATAAGGTTCAGGGCGTTTAGAGTAATCTTCGGGGAATTAGCGGATCACTCCAACACTCTTCTGTTTGGTTACTTCACTTTTTAATTTCAAATGGTCTCTCTCTAACGCAACTGTCACAACATTTTTGTACTTCAGCTCTTGACTGATTACAGCGATTACTTTAACTACAACCTCAACTACAACTTCAACTGCGACTAGTTCACTTGTCACGTTCCTTTTGAAGGCTCAACCACATGACTCATCAAATCACTGTCAAACTGTCAAAATACGCCAATGCAACGTCACATAAGGCTCTTTTGCGATTGCGCACCAGACTACTTAGCATATTTTCCTTCGAGGAATCAAGCTTGACTAAAATATTTCGTTCTTTGATTTTATCCAATTATTCCTAAGTGGTTGACCCAAACAAAGTAACGTGAATAATATATGAAAGTTACAATCTTGATTTTTACCGATTAAGTAATGATCCGTGCAAGAACTAGGCAAAAGAACAATAGGCCGTGGAAATAGCGGCAGTTATTATTTCGGCGCTGATTACTCGAATCAAATTAAATTCAACGTATGTGATTGGTCCACACGCAAAAAGCGCGAAATTTGAATTTCAAATCGAAAAGTAGATACACTGGAATCCGTTCGAATATCTTTTTATTTTGGATTTGAATTCGTTGCATTTGTAAATTTAACATATCTTAAACTTTTAAAATTTCTATGCGCCAAAAGGCTAACTTTTGATTGGCGCATAGAACAATGCTAAAATTTTACCGGGAGATAGATTTTAGAGAGATGGGGCACATATCAAAAAAAAATTTTGTTGATGTCACTTTTTTATTGCTTTTTTCTACGATTTTTCGATATCAGCCAATCAGATGCATCGATTTAATTGAATTTAAAAATTATTTTTTCTCACCTTTTAATCGATTTTGCCGGTTGCCTGCCTAGTTTTTACGCGGATCATTACTTAAAAGTTAAGGATAACATTAAGTTAAGAGAGAAAAGATGTTGTTCAATACAGTCTTACAACGTAAGTGTTACAAGAAGAAGATTGCATAATTACGACTTCGTGGGTTGGTCTTTTCCAAAACCATAAACCCGCCTACTCCATATCATTATCTCTGTACGTGCTCTTGAGTTTAAACATATGCAAACAAACACCTTAGTACTGATTAGGGTAAATACACTTTTCCTGGCCTTTTGTGCGAAGTATAAACGAGAACGAATTTTAATTAGACAACCATATTTCAATGTCCAAAAAGGACCACTAAACGAATAAAGTTTGGCTGAAAAATTACACAGCAAAGCTGTTATAAGTTATAGATTCCCAAATGATTATTTCCAGAAAGAGCGCTTCCAAAAACTGGACGTCGGATTTATTTCATTATCTCGACTAACACCAAAAGAACTAACCATAGCAACCGAGTAAATACAGCTGGAAAATCCCGAAAATGATGGTGCTCGATAAATATGAATAAACTCAAGTTCCCTTCTAAGGTAAAAACTACATAACATAGTGTAAGGTGAAACTATTATTTGAGTAATGAGAAAAAAAATCAAGTAACCCTATTTTAATGCTCAGGAATATCATACGACAAGAGCCATGATGGGATTTATGGCTCTTGCACACGACCATATTAACTAACACCAAAAACAAGTTTCCCCTCAGCAATTTAATAACGAACGAGTAACTTAATAGAATACATTCTAGCTTGCATTTTTATTCTCTAACAAAATGGCGCATCAAGACTAGTTTGTCGCGCTCCACGCTACTTAACAATTGGTTCATGCTTTAGCGTGCACTATCGAGTTATGGAGCACGCGGGAAGTTTGCAGAGCACGAAAGAAGCGTAAGAGTTGCCCGAGGCGTAGCCGAGGGCAACTCTAGCTTCTTGAGTGCTCTCCAAACTTCCCAAGTGCTCCATAACTCGATAGTGCACAGCTAAAAGCATGAACCAATTGTTTTATAACATAGCCGGTGGAATTGTGCATAAAATCCGACGCGAATAACGGACAACATTATCAGAAGTGATTGTTCGCGGTAAACGAAATAAACAAAATAGGAATTGGTTTTATTTCAATCTTTCTTTTGAAAGCTCGAGTTTCATATTTAACAATTTCAAAACGGAAAAATTTAAGCTTACCTTTGAAGGATGAAACAGACCAGTTTGTAACTTGTTTGGTTTTACCAGAGTGTCTTTCTGTCAAAATTGCATTTCACCCTCGAACAGTGAAGCGAATCGTGATGGCGCCGATGCTGAGTCTCCTGTTCCGTTGTTTTTCTCTTTTTCTGCCTCATTTAAGAACTCCAGCCCAAGAGAAAAGGTCGGAAATTGTCTTTGTTTTGGGACTGGTGGGTGGAGTCTCTGTTTCTATCCATTATTGTCGCGAAATATCTGAATATTTTTCCCCACGCTAACAATGGCCGCTCGCGCGAAAAAAAAAATTTTCTGGCAAAGCGATTTGCTCACGCCATCAGCGCGAGAGTGCACCATCGGGATTTTAAGCACGCTTACGTATACTAAATTTGATTGCGTGGCTCTGCTAGCTATGTTATAATGTCGTATAAAGCCGTTGCTGCACGAGCTACTCTGGCTACAGGTTAGGCAACGCATTAGTTTTAGATGGTGCGGAAAAATTGTAACTTACGCTTTCCTGCGCGAGTAAAAGATTCCAGTTAAGATATCACGAGCCTAGAGAGCACTGTAAAGGCATCTGTCTATCTTAAGATGTTGAAAATGTCCCCTGATGGACTCAATGTTCAAGACAAACATCAGCCAAAACACTGCTTATGTATAGAGCGCTCTCGCAGGTCTACCCCATATCATACGCCATAATCTGCACAATTGATCGCTGACTCATGTATTCTGCGCCGCAATGCTGTTCGCCCAAAATCGGAACAAAAACAATATTTTTAGGTGGAAAAACGACGGATATGCAGAAAAAAGTTGGAAACATTATTGTACGTGGTCTAAACTGTAAGAAAAAAGTACTTATTTTTTGCCTGTAGTTCCCCTATAAGTCCCTCTGTTTTTAAAACTCCATATAAAACCCCTTATGAACTTGCTTGCGCCCAGGGCTTATAAATGGCAGATTATGATATTACAAAGTGAATGGCTGATTTTGACGTCATATGGAATTGGTTGTACGTAGGGATAGTAATGTTCCCCTGCTCGCAAGCGAACAGACGACAGCGAAAAGGGGAAAGATACGGCCCTCTTTCTTTTTCTATTTTTTCCCTCCGCTGGGAGCCTGCTCGAAGGGTACAGTACCGTTTAGACTACAATATCGTTTAGATTTTTCACTTATGTCCAAGATCGAAAGTAAGTTTTATTTAATTAGTACAAGTTTCACATTTGGCAGGTCATTTGACATCTTTTTAATACTTCATTTTACTGCGAGGCATTATCGCAATTAATACATCCAGAGCTTCACAAGTCTTCATACTAGTTTGCTGTTTGGGATAAATGGCCACAAATTTGACGATTTTATTTGAAAAACATTTGAAATTGCAATCTGTTCAGGAAAGGTGGGGATAAAAAAATCTGTCATACAGATAGGAAGTACAACTTAAAAACAGGTGACTGGGGATGCGGTGGGAAAAAATTTCGACTACTGAAGCGACTATAGAGTACTGAGCTGTTCACAGGATGACAATGATCGTGCAGTAAGGGGCCGCCGTGAAACCAGATAAAACAGAACCTTTAGTTACACCTCGGACAAGTGCATTCTCTTAATTGGTCAAGAAACTTGACTCCGCTAACGGTGGCCGCACAAGGGTCACTACATTAAAAAAGGTCAACCGCATATTAAATACTACACCCTGTAACCAACATAAAAAATGAGTTGCTGCAAATAAAAAAAGATGTTGCTGCAAATAAAAAAAGATGTTGCTGCAAATAAAAAAAGATGTTGCTGCAAATAAAAAAAGATGTTGCTGCAAATAAAAAAAGATGTTGCTGCAAATAAAAAAAGATGTTGCTGCAAATAAAAAAAGATGTTTCTGCAAATAAAAAAAGATGTTGCTGCAAATAAAAAAAGATGTTGCTGCAAATAAAAAAAGATGTTGCTGCAAATAAAAAAAGATGTTGCTGCAAAATAAAAAAGTTGTTGGCAAAGAAAACTTCCACGCATGACAAGACAAGCGACCTGGATAACTAGTACCCAGTATTCCTCTCGTGTTGGGTTAGAAATGAAAATGGCGGCGACCGACAGATCGGGAAAAGCAAATAAATTGTCACTGTTTGTCAACATGTTTGTCACATGCTCGTCCTGTCATGTTAGATTAACTTATCTTTTACATGACAGATCTTGGTTTCCCTTGGACCCCTTCGAAGAGTCCTAGAGGTCCCTACGCAACTTAAACGCCGATGGTTTATACCATGTTTCTTTTGGCAGATTGGCCACACGCAGTTATGATCCTCTCTTGGTCTGAGCTGGACCCCTAAAAGTCTGAGCTGTCTTGGTCGCGGCTAGGAGTCCACTTATTTGTTTGCTTTCTTTTGTCACCAAGTAGTTTCTCAGTGTAATGGCAGGACTGAAACACCTGTCGTTTTTGTTTCACGACGTGATGAAGTGAGCCTGACAGCTAGTGGTGATGTATTGACAGGGAACGCATAATGAAGTAAATACAAATCAAGAAAAAGCTCTGGGAAGGTGTACTCGGGTAAAACTTTCGCTCAGACATGACAAAGTGATGAAGTAAGAAACTGTACTTGAGCAATAACTTTCCTGTCGCTTGCAACATAGAAGGTAATTGGCACTATTGGACGATGCTTTTGCTTGCGTCTATGTTCTCTGAATTAGTTCCTTTTTTAAATGATTGAGATGATTATATACCTTTTTACAGGGGAATGTGTCTATGAAACCCAGGCAAACATTAATGGAGCAAACAAAGATGCCAAGATTTATGTTGGATAGGTCCTCGACCGTGTACAATCTTTTGTTTTCGCCCCCATGTTCTATTTGGTTAGTTCCTCAGTCAATAAACTAAAATTGTATATTGTGTATAGTCAAGGCTTAAAAAAACGAAACAAAAATGTAAAACAAAGATACTTTGTCGGGTTTCATAAAACATTACCCTCTATTAAGTCCTAATGGCTCTCCTTTTACAGGATACAAGTGACAAAAGAATAGCAGCTATTTTCATTAAAGTAACTGTGCTCAATGATAAATTAAACACCGTTGGAGTTTGCTCACAGTTGAATTTGCTAAACCTTGTTCTATTCTCTTATTTTCCATTTTTCAATCGGGTACATTCAAAATGGACAAATGTGACACAATGGACGCCAGTAATGGTTGGCCGTGGATGCATATCGGCCTTACAGTTGTCGCTTCAAAGCAAGCATTGGCAGTCGGGGATTCCTTCACTCAATATCTTTCCACTATACCTGGAACGGTCATTCAGTGTTGCACGAAAAAATAAACAAATCAAGGGAGGAAATACATGTAGAACCAGGTTTATCTTACGGAATATAGGTGGCGATAGGATTAGGGTTTTTCTAAGAGTGGCTGACGTACCGCTAGTACCTACTTAATCGTAAATCGTCGAATTAGCACCCCTTCAAATTAAGCGTCCCCTTCGAATGATGCGCCCCCCCCCCCCCGCCCCCCACCTATCGGCCGGGGGAAATTTTAAAGCGTCCCGTGTCCATCTTCTTAATTCTACAGAAGCGCCCCTGGGCGCTAATTCGAGAAATTACGGGTAATAGAATCGTGAACCTGAGACTTTGATTTCAGACTTTGATGACACTGAGGTGATTTGGAGAATGAGAAAAATTTCAAGGGGAACCTTTCTCTCTGTTTTTTTTTCTTAAGAAATATAATATTATTCCAGTTGTGGTGGTGGAAACAATTTCAACTCCCCGTCAACTCCTACACTTCCTTCACTTAGGTCATTTCTTGGTTAGAAATTTTTGGAACCCGGGGGTGAGAAACTCCCCATATAAAAAAGGTCAGGGATAACGTGTTGCTGGAGCTTCATTGTAAAAAACCCACCCCTAACTGAGTTCGAAAGGATCCCTTATCGTGCACTTGTAGGGACCCGACTCGCGTATTCGAGCGATCAGCTGAAATCAAGACCTAAAATCAGAAATTAAACAAACAGCGTTTCTTGTATTGGTATGAAAACCTGCAAATACTAAACCAGCACAAGGATTTCCTCGTAATATATATTAAGAATTTCTGAAACCAAAGTACATGCCCGCAAGATTTTGAGGACGATTGCCGATCATATTATGCGGTGTTAAAACCAAAATTGCTCAAGAGTCAGGTTCGCCGTGTGATTGTGCGGAGTGCGGAGTGTGGTCTTCTCCGCAGCCGTTTTCGTTGCGTGACATCCCGAAAACGGCTGCGGAGGAGACTAAGCGGAGTGTGGGTGAAAAATGGAGGAGAATATAAAGGAATTAAAGATTTATTAATTAAAAAATTTCCACCACTCGGCATTTTTCCAACATCCCGGCATTGAAACTACATGATCCACCGAACCCTTGTTTAGCACAACTGATTAATAGCTAAGCAAATACGCAGGCACTTCCGATCAAACGCAGATCACATTTCATGTATAGTCTAAGTAACATTTTTGTCCATTGTCCATTTATCTTGAGTTTCGACACGCGGTCAGCATATACCACGTATACGGACATGCAGTGTTAACAATTTATTTCGTCTTGAAATTTAATTTGCCGCACAAAGATCATCTACCCTTCAGGTACTAAGACATCATTTTCAATTGTATGTTGCTTTATTTCAATTGTAATTTTTCTCTTGTTGTTGTAATACTGCCTTTCAAAAAACACTGAAGAAGAAAAAGAATCAATAGTCAGCACTTGGATTCGAAATTTGCATAATCCGGCACGTGAGCTACTTGTCAAATCATGAAACTATGGGGATGAAAGTGTCGTGAAAGTATTGATCATATACCTACGTACTGAGACGCTGGGTAGTTAGCACTCTTGCTGTCTGGTGCATTATCCTGCATTATGCATTGTATTGACTTGCTCAGTTGACGTTTTGTTGAATTTAGATCTCATGTGCAGCACGTGCAACTCAGCACGATGCAAGACTCGATTTCGTGGGGTGAACGCCGTGTCTGGGATGGTGAAACATTCGCAAACTGAAAGGAAAATCAGTCCTGTACTTAGTTATGGAAGATGAGGTACATTGACAGATATTAATTAATTTTAAATGCTTGTCAAGTGCTTTCGCACGAATGGCGTCTGATTGCACGTTGAAATTTGGCTTTAGGCTCTTATAAAAAGCATTTCTTACAATAAGCTTGCATTTCATAAGCACTTGGAAACGCTTTAGCAGGCCCTGAGGCATTGTTCCGTGCATGTTCTTGTAGTGTTTGGCAATAGTCCTTTTCACGGTTAGCTTTGCTCATTTGCATTACAATAAAATCTAGTATGTATGTGAGGCAATTTCGGACTATTCTGCAGTTTTAGCCCGAAATTGCCTCGGCATCCACGTTGGATTACATTGTAATTCAAAAAGTTTCGTCGGACTCCAAGGTTTCCGACCAGCAGCAACCTTTATCACATGTCAAAAGACAGATGACACGATTCGAGTGTTTTACATTCAAAGGACCAGATCTCAGCAGATTTGTGAGGAAACAACTTAAGGATTTGAGCCTAAAAATACACACCACCATCCAGCCTGTGTTTGTGAACGCGGAAAATTGAACAAGAACTAAATGTTAAGGAAACAAAGCCACCAATTGTAAATCAGCAGTGTGTGTTGTTATGGTTTTCAATGTTATCTGTGTGAATGCGGGTTATGTATGGGGGTTTTTTTGCGGACAAAATTTCGAACGTGAATACATCAATGTTTTGTTAAATAAATTATTGTTATGCGTAATAATACAAATTTGAAAATAACATAAATCAATTTCGTCCGGGATACATCAATTTTGAGTGACATACATCGATGTTGCGAAGCATACATCGCTTTCCCGAAATCATTCGTGCGTGACCGTATACAACTAAAAGATGTTCGATAAAACTAAAAGAGTGACGTGAGGAAGCGGAAATAGAAGTGACCGGAAGTCGGCTGGAAGAAGAAGCCAATATGGCGGAAACAGGAGAGGATCAGGGAGTTTAAAATTCTGCGTTGTCTGGAGAACGTGAACCACGACGGCTAATTTTTCAACTTTATATTCCGAATTTAACGCTGCGTTCCATGCACAATTTCGAGATAGTTTTGCCAGTGAGAAACAACGGCTCTAGTACGAACAGCTTTTTCAGCATTCTGACCGGGTGCAAATATTGGAGCGAGAACCTCGTGCTTACACAGTCGAACCTCCAGCTGCGACCTGCACTCTCCTCAGCGACCAGTATTCCTAAATACAAGTGTTCCCAAGTCAAATCACTATATTTGAAACTTCTTGTAACCAACAACCTCAGGAGCTAAAAGTTTGAAATTTTCTTTTGTTTTTTTATAACCTCAGTAAGCGACCAGCTGACCGAAAAAGACAGGAGAATGGATAATAAATTGTAAGGCGTTGTTACATTATGGTATTACTGCATAACACGAGAGACGGAAATTTCTCGATGGGAAGTACTGTATTTTTTCTCGAAAGTGATTTCTTATATGAATAAAGATTTAAAATATGGGTAAGTCCTCTGCACTTATCATATGCTAATCAGGCAACGTTGTCAAGAACCGTAGGAGTCGTTCATAAGAAGTGCGTTTAAATCTGAGATCTCCCCCACTTCATTTGAGGGGGCGACTAAAACAGTTAAGCCGAGTCGCAGGACGCAG